>PVKN010008020.1:0-25690 GCA_004027915.1 Capromys pilorides
GGGAGGGCTATATCCCCCAAGTGAAGGGGGTTCCCCTTTCGAGCTCTCTTAGGCTTTTGTTTCTGGGGTGCTTATATTACTTGTCCTATGGACTCAAAATTCTTGTCAGAACTGGTGCCTTGTACAAAGTAAGTTTTAGTAACAATTAAGAGGGTTGGATTTTGTCCTAAACACAACATGGTGGATGTACGAGCTCTTCCCCACACCCCCTTTCCCCCCTCAGAGGGATCCCCAGATGGCCTTTCTGTTCTACCTTATAAGGGTGCTTTTTAAGAGAAAGCCTGGAAGTTTAGGCCCAATTCCCTGAACCTCTAAATAACAGGTAACTGTAGACCAGTCCTCTCACGTATGGAACGCTGGCACCTCGCCTGCTGCTTTCCGTTTGCTCTGGGACCTCTGGGACCTCTGGGACCCACCCTCCACCTCAATAAGCGCAGCTCCTTCTGACTCCCAGTGGCCAGGCTCCACCACCGTCTCCACTCTGGGACATGTCAGGTCCTCGGAGTCCTCACCACTGATGAGTGGGGCAGCTGATCAGCACCACCGAAGAAAAGTGGGCAACACTCTTTGACAGATGCCGCCGCAGTGCCACCCCGATGGCAACACCATCCCCTATGTTAACCAATGTTTCTGAGGCCACAGGCTGACCACCTAAGGCTAGGCTCTGAGGCTCCGCAGCACAGAGAAAGACCAACACCAAAGCCTACCATTTAAAGCTGGGTTGCTGGGCCACAGAGATAGCTCAGTGGTCTATGTCTGTGCCTACGCAAGCTCAAGGACCTGGGCTCGATCACTGGTACTGTAGGCTGCACTGGCCCCACCTTAGGTGTGCCAAGCCTGCTGCCAAGGCTGGGGCTGGCATGCCTGTAATCCTAGTAATAGGGAAGCTGAAACAGGAGGATCACTGCAAGTCCAGGCTGGGTAGTAGGACCCTGTACCAAATACATGAAGCTGCATTGCCCTTCTAGCTGAGGTGTTCCACAGGGCACAAGCGGACACACGGGGCAAGCAAGGGTCCGGGCTCTGTTCTGAGACAGCACACGTCACATGCCAGTGCCCTTGAGGATCATGCAACGGAGGTGGAAAAGCAATGGTGCAGGAAACTATCTAAGGGCCTGGAGAATGATGCAATGAGAGGGAGAGGGAGCAGCTGGTGAGAGGAGCACAACCAGGGCTGGAACCTACAGAACGGGAAAGGGGAAAAAAGGAGAAAAGGGCACGGCACCAGGAAAGCAGACGCAAACGAAAGTGTGCAAGTAACAACAAGCACGGGACTCCGTGAGCTCCAGCCAAAGAAGGCTCACGCTAGAAGGAAGGAAAAGCTAAAGTCGACAGCGCCACTGGGCAGGAAGCCGGGCTGAGGGGGCAGAGGGTGCGCCGAGGGGAGAGGGCAGCCATGGGAGGTCGGCGAACTTCCGGGCGCCCTTCCACTCCAACCTAACCCACCAAATGCCAACCCGCCTACTTTAAACAGTAGCCTGTCACAGCCGGGTAAAGTCATCCAACACCAAGCCTATTCCACAACGAAGTGTCGCGCAACTCACACAGTGCACTGAACTCTTACATCCCAAGACCCTGCCCACCCAGGACACTGTGAAGAACCTATTGATTCTCCTCCTGAGTGTGTGGTCAACT
The DNA here is from genome assembly GCA_004027915.1 of Capromys pilorides. Classification (NCBI taxonomy): domain Eukaryota; kingdom Metazoa; phylum Chordata; class Mammalia; order Rodentia; family Capromyidae; genus Capromys; species Capromys pilorides. The sequence continues at coordinate 1,636 of PVKN010008020.1, forward strand.
GGGAGCTGCTGCTGCAGTCTGCCAGCCTCACAAAATAGTACCATCCTTCACATGGAAAGACCAAAATTCCAAATTACAGTATGATTTCTACTGAATGCATATTGGTTTCACAGACTGGACAAGTCAAAAAATCCCCAAGGGCTAGCACCCCAAGGTGAGCACAGTCTACTGCAACTTTAGAACCAGGTAAGTGCGAGCTCAACACAGCTTTCTCTTGAGGCATTCTTGGAGAAGCATTTTAGAGGACGGTGTGGTGAAAGTGGGCAAGGTGGAGGGGGCTTGGTGACAGTCCAGCTTAGAGGCCTATAATCATCAGTGGGGAGTAAAGAAAGAAAAGCGGGGTGTGTGTCGGGGAGTGGGGCTTAGAGGAATGGCTACAAAGGAGAGCTAATCGGGCTTGATACAGAAGGAGAAAACTGGGTCAGGTGTGGTTCCTAAGTCTCCAGTCGGTGCTGAAGAGAATCCTGAAAGCCTTAAGGAATCAGGTCTTTTCATCGTCAAAGCAACGTGTTCCTAGGGCACAGGAAAGTTGTCAAGGAATCTGAAAGAAGGTTTACGATCAGGCCTGGAGCCTGCAGGTTGCAGCAAGCGCCATCTGCTGTGGAAGCCCCATGTACAAGTGGCAAAGGGTGACTACTGTCTCGAGCAGTCCCAGCATTATGGAGTCAGACGATGGAAGGAGAGACCAGTTATCAGTCTTTTGTGGAAGGGCAAATAATTCTCCAGATTACCTATGCCGTTGTTTCAAAAATATTTTAACACATGTTAATTTACTTCATTTATACTACTGGATTCTCTTAGTTCTCTGAAAAGAAAATTTTGTGCTATTATCTGTTTTTTCTTTGAAAGAGCCCTCTCTTATGCCTTGAACTGAGTAACTATTTTGAAGATAATGACACACAGGGCGTTAACTACTGCTATTCTTTCATGATTTTGTTAGGAATTTTTTTTTCTTGAAATAAAAATCTTAATGGAATATACAGTATACTGAAAGAGCTATCACTATTTCTCTTAGTTTTGGTTCTTAATTGGATGCTTATCTACTAACACAATACTCAATGAGTAAACTGCTGTAGAATTTAAAAGTATGGCTTGTTTCCATTGTACGCATCCTGATTCCAAATTAGCAATGTTGATGCCAAGAAAATAACACCTTCCTTGTAGGCTACTTTAAAAAGTGAAGAGGAAACAGAAATAATTTTTTCTATAATTGTGTTTGCTGGGTTTTGTCTGTCTAATGGAAATCCTGGTTCTGCTGTGTGATTATACACTAAGGCACAGCCCTGATGCGATGAGCCGATTAGGTGAGCTGCACACAACTGCTCCAAGATCCATGTGCAGACCCAGCCCCTCAGAGCTGCCCACACAGCTGCCTTCCGTCCTGTGTTGCCTTGAACAGCTGCTGTGTGGTGTACAGAAATCACAGCCACCATGGGATTCAGCTGCAGAGGTCCAGTAACAGGACTGGCACTACAGAAGATGACCAGAAGGTGATAGATACCACAGAAGAGTGAGGGCAGAGAAGAGAGAGCAGACCCGCGGGAGGTGTGGAAGACACTCTGCGGCTGTCACACAGCAGCACAGCTGGGAGAGGCTCCTATGACCTGGGTGCTTCTACTTCTCCCAGGGCAACAGCACTGCAGCCCAAAGTTCTCTCCCTGTCTCACTTCCTAACACACTGATTAGGAGGCCTGTGGGTAACAGAAGGTCAATTACCCACCACCTCCAAAACACAGCCTGGTGTTGCTAACAGGGCTCAGTTTTCTGATTGTGGGCTCAGAAACTGGCCAACGTTAGGACTAGAAGTGCGACGTCGCCAAGGCTGAACCGGGGGGAAACACCCCAGCTCCATGGCAAAAGCGACCACCAGATGTTTCAGACTGCTTCAAGACTGCCCTGGCGCGGCCTGAGCGCGCGGTGACCATTTGCTGATGTTCACAAGCTCTGGAAAGTGGGCGTGAGCAGACACTAGCAGCCCAGGCCCCTCCTCACAGGCTCCCTGGAACAGGACCTGGACGCAAGGAGTGCTGGTCTTTTTGCGTCTCAGTGAGCACACTGAATAAACTCAGCTGATTTTCTGCAAATCATTTAATATTTCCAAAGATCAAAGAAAGAGAACTGCTAACGAACACACCCCTTTCCCAGATGTTCGGTTTCCACAAACATCTAAAATATGCTCTGCATTCAGGCCTCGTGTTTCTCTGCAAATTATCTTCTGGGTGTGTGTGTGTGTGTGTGTGTGTGTGCAAGGTCGCCCAGGTAGGGGAATCTGGCACACTGTTCTGCTGGTCCACACACACAGGGCTCTAACCCAGCTTGAGTTTATTCCAGAACTCTAATTAGAGACTGCAGTAGCATTTGCCTGGCCAAACGGAAAGCCAGCTGAAGTTCACGGCCCCAGTTACAGCCCCGCAAGCGTCCTGCACGGATGGACCCGCGCCCCCCATCTGACCCGGTCCGCGCAGCGTTTCTGGCCGTCTGCGGCGCACCACCCACCCAGGCAACTTTCAGGAGTGCTCGGATGGTTGGCTTTCCCGTCCAGAGGCCCCAAGGCCCCGGGCCCCAACCCCGTCCCCGCAGCGGCTCCTTCCCGGCCCGGGGACCGGTTCCGTGCAGGCGGCGGCGCGCGGTCCCCAACAGGGGGTCGCCGCTGGCTCGCGATCCCCGCGCCCTGGTGTCGCCCAGTGTCGCCAGGCTGTCGGAGCCGGCGCCCCGGGCTCCACGCTTGCAAGGAGGGGAACCGCGGGGACCCGCTCCCGGCCCGCGTCCTCCGCCCGCGGCCACACCCGGCGCCGGGCGAGCCGACCGGAGCGGAACCGAGCCGGCGTCCCCGTCCTCGGCCCCGGCGCCGCCGCCGCCACCACCGCCGCCCGCGTCCCCCGCCCTGCCGGCCCCGCGGTCCAGCCCGGCCTGGCCCGGCTCGCTCACCTCGGCCCGCGGCTCGGCGTCTCGCCCGGTCTCGGCCCGGCCGCTGCGAAGATCCTCCCGCGCGGTGCTCCGCTCGGCGCCGCGCTCGGCTCCGCGCTCCCCTCCGCGGGCTCTCGGCCCGCCCTCCGCAGCCCCCGCCCCCGCCCCCGCCCCCGCCTCGGCCCCGCGGGCGGCGCTGTCCGTCTCCCGCGCGCTCCTGCACGCGCACGCGCGCTCACGCTCACCCCGCGGCCCCGCCCCCGGCACACCCGCCCGGCACGCGCCCCGCCGCGGCCGCACGGAGGGACGCAACGGGCCCCGCGGCGCCCCCGCGCGGAGAGCCGGACGCAGCCGTCGGTGGAGCCCGCGCTGCTCACAGATGGAGAAACTGAGGCCCGCGTTGGCAGTCGGCGGCCGTGGCTCGGAGCCGCGCCTGGGTTCCGGCCACAGGAGGGGGTGGAGGGACTCGGCAAGCTCAGTCAGGGCGCAAGCAAAGGAGATCTAGGGTGAGGATGAGACCCCTGGTGGGAGGTGGAAGCCCTCGGCGCCCTCCTCCGCCCCTGGGGATCCTCAGAGACTGCCCGAATCTCACCAGGCTTCTCCAGAAGCAGGGAGGACCAGGCACGGGAGGGCTGCGGGGTCGGCGTGGCTTCCGGGCCTAGGGAACGCCCACCCGTGCCAGCTCTGCGGGTGTAGTTGGAGGTGTGGGGTGGAGGGGTTCCGGTAGGGGGATGCACAGCCACGTGACCCATGCGGGCAGGACCACGACGGCAGTTCCACAGTGGACAGGACCACGACTTCCCTGTGGAGGCTTCTCCTTCACAGGAGACAGGAAGGCAGCTGCTTGGCAACAGGCAGGTCCTCCAACAGTTAGCCAGCCAGCCAAGCCCAGAGAAAGATTCCAGACCCATGAAAGTTTTAGAGACAGCACATTTCAAATCAAACCTAAATCTTTGCTGTTCAAGTTAATGCACTCCGGAAAAGCAAAACCTTCCGTTTCTGGAAAAGAGCTTAAAATGTTTATTGAAATGTGAAGAAAAGCTTCACGCACATCAAAAACTAATAGAGATATTTTGATGACTCAAATATAAGTGATTTTAAAAACATATGGAATACGTTTTTATTGTTACACGGATGTAAAATATGTAGAAATAGAATCTTAAAATACAACGTGATGTTTTCACCATTACTGAAAAGTTTATTTGAAAGACTATTGTTTGAGATTAGGCTGGTGGCACGTTAGCATGTGCTTGCGTGGCTATTGTTCAAGTGTTTCTCAATATTATAACCCGTGGGACTCCTACTGCTATTTTTTAAGCTGAATGGAAAAGGGCAGTCTTTTGTCTGAAGCAAACAAATAAGAACCGAGAGAGCAAAGGCTGTCTCGGCAGGGTGAACGGCGGGCGAGTCATTCTTTCACGTGGCCACACAGGTAACTGCTAAGCCCATGTAGGTTCTCTCCTGCAGTCAACATGCTGCCCAGTGGTGCCCTGTGAGCGTAAGGTCGGTCACTGGGACACTTACCCACTGCTTTGGTCACCAAGCCCTCATCCCTGCTTCTGCCTGGGTCTGCAGGATTCCTGCTGCTCTGCACAGGCCGCTCAGAGCGGGGTGCACGCTCCCGGGAAGAGTGCCAGCCCTCAGGCGCTCCAGGTGTGGCCAGGTGTGTGGTGTCTGTGAATTTCCACAGTAGCTGTGGACAAGGTGTGAGTCAGTGGCTAGGCTGCAGGGTGCTGCAAAGCACTCAGCCCTGAAAGAGGGCCCCCACTGTGGGTGTGGCTCCTGGAGGGGGTCTGGGTTATCTGTCCTCCGGAGGGGCGGACCTGTGGCCAGTGTGGTGCTGGCTGTAGAGCTGTTTCCGGGTGTCCTGGCCTGATGGGGCTGCGTCCAGCCAGTGAGCTGTGGGCGGAAGTGACAAAGAGCACTCTGAACATGACCTTGTCCAGGGTCGTGTGCTCTATTTTTTCTAGGCAGCAAGGTGCACGGTGCTGGCCACGGTCAGCTCAGAGTGCTGGCTCTGAGCAGTCCCACCATGTTGTCCTGGGATGTGCAATATGAGCAAGAAATAAAACTGCCTGGCCCACGCAGGTAGGGCGCAACCCAACCTTTAATGACAAAACACAGGCAGAAGAAAGATCGAGTAACCATAGGCACACGGTGGCAGCTAAGGGCCAGACACCCCTTTTCCACCTGGACACCCCTTTTCCACCTGGGCACCAGTTCATTCACAGCCTTTGGCTGCCTGAGCTGCCAGCTGAGACCATGTGGCTGTGTTCTGATGGGTGGCATGTGGGTGGACAGTCGGCCAGGGCAAACCTCCTGCAGACTATCTCTCCCTGCAGAGATTTTGGATCAGGCACAGGTAAACCTTTGCTACAAAGGGCCAGACGTCGAGTCGTTTGGACTTTGTGCATCCATCTCCTCTATCCCAAGTCCTCAGTGCTACTGCGTTAAGGGAAAGCTGCCACGGGCGCCAGGACCGAAGGGGCCTGGCTGTGTTCCAGGAGAGCTTTACGTACAAGAGCAGAGCGGGCTGGCTGTGCACCCCTGCCTAGGTCCAGGGGGGAGGAGGCTGGAGGCTGGCACACCCTACGGTGTGTGCTTAGTGAACACCTGCCGTGGTTGTTACCAAGGAAAAGGTACCACTAATCCACGGCCTTACTCCACGGTCCAGGAAAGTCCAGACTGACTGATATTCTAAACATCAAAAGAAGAGCTGCAAAAGACTAAGCCTATGTCTGCTTCACAAGATCTTTCTAGCACTGACTAGAGGTATCATGGCAAAACCTCAGCCTCTCAGACGGGAAAGCATCAGCTGTCTGATGACCACAACCCTAACCCTATGGACAGTACGAAGTTTCCGTGTTATGCTCTCTAAGGGAGAAAATATACACGGCATTTGTTCACGAAGCGAAAGTGCTCATGCGTGTGCTGCACCTAAAAGCAACAGGGAGAAGCAGCCCAGTCAGAAGGCAGGGTGCATCAACATGTGTTCAGCTCCACCCATGATCTGAGCGGAAATAAAAACAAGACAGCAGCTTTACCTATCGTGTGACAAAAAGTTTTAATATCAAGTGTTTGTGTATATGTGAAATAGGAACTTTTATACTTACCTGTCCAAAGTGTGAATAAGTGCTTTTGGAAAGCAATTTCAATAATTATTAAGAATATTTCCAGGCATGGTGGCGCACGCCTGTAGTCCCAGCACTTGGAAGGCTGAGGTGGGAGGATCAGTGTGAGTTCAAGACCAGCCTGGGCTGCAAAAGTGAGCTCAAGACCAGCCTGAACTGCATAGAGAGACCCTGTCTCAAAAAGACCAAAAAAAAAAAGAATATACGTAAACTTTGACAGCACAATTCCACTACAAATTACCTCTTCTACAAATATACTAATTATGCAAAAATGTAGGGGTCTATTGTTTTGTTATGCATAAGAGTCAAAATACCAGGGCCACATCTCAAGATATTTTTTTCCACGGAACCGGGGTTCGAGCTCATGACCTTGCACTTGCCAGGCAGGCACTTGTGCCAACACATCTCAATATTGAAACATAGAAGAACAGTCAAATAGATCGGGTCCATGTAACTGTGATGTCTAAGGTGAGGGCAGTGTGTACATGGACGTGGAAGGAGGCCCTGGTGGACTCCCCAGTGTATGCGCAAGGCAGGACAGCAACCTGCACACCCATGCTTTCCCCCTGAATGTGTCATTGTCACCATCACAGTATTGTTTCAGAAGTGAAGACAGAGGTGAGCGGGACTCAGAGCAAAGCCCCTCGTGGACACTGGGCAAGGTGAGGGTTGAGGGCCGGTGGGGGTGGGGTGGGGACACAGCAGAGACTTGGTGGGGACAACCCACGTTGGGAGTCACACCATCAGTGTCCTGGGCAGCACACGGACTTCTGACCTGGCTCTGCTTGGAAAAGTGCTAGAAAAGATAAAGATGTGGATGACAAGAGAAAGCATAACCTTGCTGGCCTTAAGGCAAAACATGGTGGAAACACAAAATTCAAAGAATGATGTTGGCTGAACTGGGTAGGTTTTCCTTTGTTGCTTCAAACTTACGTGGGTTGATATGAAGTTGTCCCAGAAGTAGAAACAGCTGGTGGAAGGCTAGCGAGGCTTTGGAAGGTCATGGATCACCGCGTGCCAGAGGAAAGCGGTGTGCGTCGAGCTGGAGTGGCTGCTGTGCCAACGGAAGAGCAACGGACGCAGGCGGCAGCAGGCGAGCGGTGTGCCGCCGCTCATTCTCGTGAGCCGCATGTATCTGTTCCCTTGCTCCTGATACATGTTTCCCGTCTCCCGCTTGCCAAGATCAGCTTTGTCACAAATCAGATTGCCAGCGAGATAGAGCTCTCCTTTGCTTGTTTACTGTTTGCTGTAAGTTATGCCATGCCCACCCGCTATGTAAGGCAGTTTATCTGTGCGACTTGGCTGGTCTCTAAAATCCTCCATATTGTTGCATGTTATTTGCTTAGAAACAGAAAGCTCCTGGTGTTTCTTTCGAACACCACATTGAGGAGGCTTATGGGACACAAGCCCACTATTTAAAGCACAGAATCTCCATTCCCCTGAGTCACAGCAAAAGCACCAGCGAGGCACAGGCTGGCGAGCTTCGGGGTGGTTTGCTCTGCACCCGCTTGCTGGAAACTTCCAGCTGGGGGTTGGTTCTGCTGAGAGTGAATCTGATGCCGATGTGGGGTGTTGCTGCCCTACAGCTGGCGCACGCGGTGCCACGGGCTGGCCGTCTCAGCCTGCGGGCACTTCCTGTCTTACCCTGCTGAAGATGGAAGTACTGGGCTCAGGCATCCTAGAGCCGGCTGCTCCTGAGGGCAGTGGTGGAAGGGCCCAGCCCAGGCCCCTCTGCTGGGCTATGGATGGTGAGCTCTGCCCTGTGTCCCTTTGCTTCCCCTCCTCTCCAGGCACGTCTGTCTGCGTCCAGGTTGCCCTTGGCATGAGGACGCTGTGCTATTGGATCAGAACCCACTCATTTTAGAGGCCTATTCCAAGCGAGGTCAGATGTCAACGTCCTGGGGTTTGGGAGTTTCAGCAGATCACTTGAGGAGGGACAATTCAATCCTAACCAATGGTGTGATGAGGGATCGTGCAAAGGGGTTAGGGCCAGAGGCTCCCAGCGGAGCTCCTTGGGCTCTGGGTCAGAGCCCACGACCTCCACTTTGCAGGGTGACTTTGCTGCCCCGTCTCAGGTACTGGCGACATCCTACATTGCTGTGTCTTAGGTAATTGCACAGGGAACTCCTGTGAGCAGGGGCCATAACACATGCTCCTGATGTGCAGCACATTGCCAGGCCCGAGAGAGAGGAGTGAATGAACACTTAACAGTGAAGCATACGGGTCTTTGAAGAACATGGGTCCATATTGCCATTTGCCTTCTGTTACGGTTTATATCTAGTTGTTCCCCCAAAGCTTCATGCAATCATGGGGCGGGGACTTCTAGAGTTTGAGACTTGATTCATGATCCATTGGGATTATGTGTTTTAGTACCATGGGATTATGCGTCTGAGTCCTTCTGGGATTATGGGTGTGGCCTAAGGCAGATAGGCTGAGGCAGAGAGCCTGAATGTTAATATAAAGAGATACAGAGGGACAGAGAGACAGACTCCTGCTGTTGCTCTGTGGAGCCGTGGTTGTTCCATTGCCTCTGTCATCATTTTGTTCCTGTCCCACTGCCATGAACTGGATACTCTCTGCCATGTGCCTCTCTGCCTTGGATCCAGCCGAGAATGGACTGAAACCTCCAGTAACTGTGAGCTAACTAAACCTTTCCTTCCTTCATTTTGGGTGTCAGTTATTTGTCCCAGCAACGAGAGAAGAGTAACTAACACACCTTCTTAACCCCACGCTAAGTGTAGGTGACTTGAAGGCCACCTCTGTGAGGAAAACAGCATGCAAAATCACCAGCCTAAGAAGTCCTACTAAACTATAACGTGGTATGTGATAGGGCAGCAGCTTTTAAACAGATGGGCAGATAAGAAAGTCGGAAGTGGGAGAAATGACGCCGTGACTCTTAACTTTGTGTCAACTGGAGTAAGAAAGGGCCAGCTGGCTGCATGGCGGAGTTCTGGGTGCGGCTGAGGGGATTTGCTGAGGCTGCAGGACCCGCCCTGCTGTGAGGAGCACCGGCCATAGGCTTGCCTGCCTGGAATGAGTGGGAGGATGGCTTCTGTCCCTTTGGAGTTGAGTCTTCACCTTTGCCTTGGTGTTCACCCCTGGGCTTCCTCAGAGGGACTCACGTGGGACTCGGCCTCGAGCTCCGGGCCTGAGACCTCTGAGGGCTCCTTCAGATCTCCAGCGTGGGCAGACAGCCCTCCCACACTCTCCACGCCTGACTCCACAGGCGGCTGCTGTAAGCCTATTGTGGAAATCCTCGTGTGTGTTAATATATCTCGCAGCAAAGCTGTTTCTCGAGTGAGCACTGACTGATACAGATGCTTATGCTTAGCTTCTTCACAAAGCAAGCAAATTCAGCCGAAGCGTACCGCGCCCTACTTACATTAATAATGAACTTGGAAGTCTAATTTAAAAATTACTGGTAGAGAAAGTGGAAGTGCTTCTGTTTAGATTATTCCATGGTTAATAAAGAGGATTTGTGAGGAAGGCCTGCAGGAGCTGTGTGTTTCTAAGACCTTGGAAAGATATGTCAGAGGGTGATTTCTCAGCCACCTTTAAGGGAAAACGCAGGTGTGGACGGCATCGTCCCGGGAAGGCAGAGCTGCAGTGCTTGTGCTGCGTACCCAGCAGCCGAGCTGCCCGGAGGAGTTGCCTGATGGGACACAAGGCACGGCGGGGAGGGGGGCGGTGGGAGGAGGTTGCACGTCCACACCAACCTGGGTTTCACAGCTTCTGATGGCTCAAGTGAAGTCTCCTAGAATATACTGAGGCCTCGGAGAAGTGAACCATTTCCAGAGGGTCAATTTCCTGCCTCCTGAAATAGGTTCAATCTGGTGCTTCCCTGGCAGGATTCCAAGGGACTCAATGCAAGTTCCTGGCACACCGTGAAGACTCAAGAAATAGCACCAGTGGTGAAAAGGAGAGCGAGTTGTGCGTTATTGTGCGCCGGCCACGTTCCCAGCAGTGTATGTCTTCCTCCAGTTTAGTGTCGCAGTGATCGCGTGAGCTATGTGCTTGCGTTTCCATTTATAGATGCGGAAACTGAGGCACAGAGAGATTAACTTAATCCAAATCACATAGCTAGCAAAGGGTAAGACTCTAACACAATTCCTGGCAGACTGTCTGCCCAGCCAGGGCTTCCGATCACCATCATATTAGCACCTCTGCAGGTTTATAACCAAAGAAATATCGGCCACTGTCTAATCAAAACTTGACTGCTCTTTAAAAATTCATAATCTATTGGTTTCCAGGCTTTCAGGATCTTGCCTACTATTTTCCTTCAAGTGTCAAGTGGTTTTATTTACTGAAATGGCTCAGTGACAAGTTAAATTAATTCATTTTTCATTGTTATTAATCAAAGGCATAGGTAACAGCTCTTGATGGACTGATAGGAGGTAATAGCATGATCTGAATTGATGGAACTCCTGCCGAGGGCAAAGCAGGTTGGTGTTTTGGTTGGCACAGGCAGCTTCCCCATTGCTCGGCTGGCACCAGGCTTCCCGAGGTGCCTGTAATAATCACTTGGCCCTCTCCTTCTATGTTAACTTCTTGGAATTCTGTGATGAGTCCTTGCTGAGAGGGCAGATGAGGTCTCGGACTGTACCACCATTTTACACGTGCTACCCATGTCCTGAAGACAGGCAGGCAGACTACATTATCAGCACTCAGTGCTGTTCGGGGTTAGCCCTGAGATAGCCCCCAGGGCCACAAGTATCTGGGAGGGGACTGGGCATGGAGCACGGTGCTCCCTAGCAGTCAGCCATTGAATTCGCAGTCCAGCGAGCTGTGGGGTGTGGGGCCTGGGGGCGTGGTCCGGCTGGTGTACTAGCCTGAATCTCTGTGTCCCTAGAGATCTGGCCACCACGGTATGGGCAGTGCCCTCACTCCCCCTTGCACTGTGCCCTTCCTGCCTTGGGGCCAGGGACCACGCCTGAGCCCACTGACTGTGCCCCCAGATAATCCTGTCCCCTTTTAAGTTGCAGGCATCAGGTTTGGTGCTCCCCTATGTGGACGCGACTGTCAGGCTGGTCTCTTATGGTCGAGAATTTGTTTTCTCAGGTCCCACACTCCATCATCAAATGTTGCCAGTGAATGTTTGGATCTCGATGCCGAGAGGCCAAATCCAGCCCAAGAGAGTGTGGAAGGGCTTCTGCAGCTGGAGGCTGAAGGGCGCTGAGAGGCGAGGCGTGGGGGAGCAAGTGTCCCCAGTGTGCGCGGGTGCAGGGGTCACCCGGGGAGCAGCGGCCTGGAGGAAAGCAAGCCCAGCTTCACAGGACTGTCAGTGTCTCTGCTGTAAATACTCCCACCATGACCAATTACAAGCTCCCAACAGTTTGACAAATTCTATTTTTGTATTTATTTTCATTTTTAACAGTCATTTCTTCCAAGCCAACAAGAGCCTGCTCCGGCAAAGCCCTGGAAACGAACTTGTTTATCAGCAGTCTCGGTCGAGTTGGGAGAGGCCGCTAATGAGAACGAGTGTCTGACAGGCCGGGGAAAGAGGCAGTCAAGAACACACATTTTCTAAGATGAAATCGAAGCCTGAAGACTCGCGGCTGGAGAGGACTCGGAGCCAAGCAGGCAATAAAGAGGAGACGTTTCTGAAAGTCGCGATGTAGTTGCCAAAGTCAGAAGAAGGCCTGGATGCCGGGCGTGCTCTCGCGTCCAGGGCTGAGTGGGCAGGCAGAAGGGGGCCTCGAGGGGCATAGATGTGTGCCTGCGCCAGATGGGCCTCTGTCCGAGCCCGTGGCCAGTGTCCCCCTCTCCTCTCCCATGCTCACCTTCCCGCTCCCTCGGGGAACTGCACATACCTCCAGCAACACCAGAAAGTTTAATCCATCAGGAATCCGTGGGTAAGTGGACCAAGCCTGGCGCCAACAGGACTGAGGGCTGACAGAGTGTCCGCGGTAGTGGAAGTGATGCGTACATAGGGGTGCAGCGTGCCCCGGAAACACTCATGTCGCCACTTTTGGGGGACCCGCGCAGTGTCAGCGGACGGGTGGCTGTCACATGCCCATCAGCGGCGCTAAGATTGGGAGATGCCACAGACGGCGGTGTCGGGAGGTAGCAGGCCTAGGACTCGGGCATCTCTGCGCTGGGTTGTGGCTTCAGAGTCCGTGGAGGCCACCTGCCCCACGCCCACCCTTTCAGCTTCCTTAGAACGGTGTAGGCCAGGTAACTAATTTCTAGCCAGTGAAATGAAAAGGAAAGTTTTAAGGTGGATCTTTCTGAAATTTCTGTTCATAAAAGGACAAATGACTACGTCAGGTGCCTTTTGCCCTCTATTTCCTCTTCCCAAGGTTTGTTTTGGAAAGCAACATGTGGTCTAGGGCTTCAACAGACAACTGAAACCATGAGGCCAGCTCGAAAAGAGAAATAAGAACTGGGGATGGTGTCAGAGAAAGTGGGCGCTTGGCCCCTGGCCCCAGAGAGGCCACTGTGCAGCCCCAGACTGTCCATGTCTAGATGTGTCTTTACAACTGGGGAGAATTTTACTTAGGGCGCTGATATTCCCTGTGTTGGTCCCAGCACCCATTGAAATTCCTGCATGATCTAGCCAGCTAATGTGCCAGGTGCTAAAAATTAGGGGAAATGGAGAATGTTTTGAAGCGTTCTAATACCAGGTGTGAAGGAGGGAGGATGCGTAGCTGTCGGAGCTAGGAACAGGATGAAAGGCAGTCCAGTAACACGACCGGAGGCCTAGTCCTCGGAGAGAGCTGTGTAAATCCAAAGCTACGACTGCCTAATGAGCATTTCCTCTGGCCAGCAGGGCACAGGCAGGGTGACAGATGGCCCATGGACATTGTGAATTGCCCGCGGCTGTCCCTAGCCTCAGGGACCAGGGGCGTTGACAGTGTGGCTGGGTATTTTCAACAGATGCATAACCTTTAATTAAATAAGTTGCACACATTTAAAGTGTGTGCTCTGATTAGTTTTGACACCCGCACGTCTCATTTAAACCTTTACCATCATCAGGAGAGGGAATTTAGCCAGAGTTCCTCCCCAGATTAGTTTTTTCTTTTCAGTACTAGAGATGACATCCAGAGCCTTCTGCCAGGCTATGTCCTAAGGCCTTTCAAAAAAATGGTACCGAGATGGGGCCTCCCTAAGTCACCGAGCTGCCAGGCCAGGCTCCCAGCTGTGACCCTCCTGTCTCCTCGCTGGACCCTTCTGTGCCCTCCCTCACCCCAAGCCTCTGCCAGGCAACCACCCATGTAGTTTCTGCCACCGCCCATTAGTTGGTGTTTTCTCTAATTTTATGTCAGTGGGTGCACACCATGGGCACTCTTTCGCTCTCCTGTTTCTTCTCGGCTTGGCTGCTCTCCCTCCGTGTAAGTATTCACAGATGCGCTCATCCTGCTTTCTGTCCCGATGGCTCGCTCCTTCACCAAGCAGTGGTCTGCTGTATGCCTGGCGAACTGCATTCCCCTGTAGGTGGGGGCTGGCACTGCCTCCGGTCCTTAGCTACTATCAATCAAGTGTGAACGTTTACAGAAAAGTCTTTGTGCAGACAAGTACTTTCATTTCTCTCAAGCAAAAAAATAATTACAGAAGGGCTGGACTGTAGGTTCGGTGTGTGCTTAACTTCAGCAGAAGCTGCTGGCTTTCCCCAGAGTTTACACTCCTTGATGTTTACCCCAGCAGTCCACGGGCAGTGGGTGCTCACGTGCTTTAATCTTCGCATCCTGATAGAGGCTGAGTGGCATCGTACGAAGGTGTTCATTTGCATTCTCCTAATGACTAACCCTGAACATCTTTTTCTGCACTTATCTTCCATCTGTGTCTCTTCTTTTTCCTATTTTCAAAATGTGTTGTTTGTGTCATTTCCTCAATATTGAGTTTTGAGAGTTTGCATCAGATATATGGTTTGCAGCTACATTCCTCCAGGCTGGTGGTTTATCTGCCCATTTTTTTTTTAACAGTGTCTTCAGGAGATCAGAAGTTGTTAATTGTGATGAAGTCTGAATTATTCTTTTTTTTTTTTTAACCTCTACAGTCTAGATTGTTCTTTTTTTTTTTTTTTTTTTTTTTTTTTTTTTTTTTTTTTTTTTTTTTTTTTTTTTTTTTTTTTTTTGTTATGGCTGGCTCAGCCTGCCCTGCAGGTGGGGCTGGCACAGCATGTGGTGCCAGGGATCTAACTGTGGTCCCTGTGATTGCCTAAGCATGCCTAAGCAGGTGCTTTAGACTGCTGACTATCTCACCAGCCCCCAGATAGTTCTTTTATGGATTATATTTCTGGTGTTATATCAAAGACATCTTTGATTACCCAAAGGTCATAGATTTTTCTTAACCTATGCTTTCTTCTCATTATTTTAATAATTTTCAGATTTCCATGTAGGTCTATGATCCATTTTCTGCTCAGTTTTTATTAATGGTGAGAGGTACGGATTGGGGTTTATTATTTTGGATATAGGTATTTAATTTATTGAAACATCAATTTATACAAATTGCAAGATTGTTCACACTGAGAATCAGTATAAAGTTTTGCTTTAAAATTATGTGCTCAAGACTAATACATTAACCGCTCAGACTTCCTTGCTTAATTTTTATTTTTACTTATTTTTTAAATTTTTAAAACATATTCCTTACTCTATTTTCAAGAAGTCACGTCACCTTCCTCATTTGCACAATGAAGGGACACACCAGTGTAGTTCTGTCTCCTGGGCCCCCGGTTGGCCAGCACATCGCATATATGAACTTTTTGAGAAAGTGCGCCTGGTCTCCGTGTTCCTGGCGCCTCCGGAGTGAGGAGAGGTGGGCTGCCTGTGCAGCCCATGTGAGCGAGGGGTGGCAGCGCTCCCCAGGCCCTGTCACGTGGCTCAGGACCGACCTGGCTGGGTGAGTGCTATGGCTCGTGTCTAGCGGTTCCTCCAAAGTCTCCTGCAGTCCTAGGATGTTTTCAGAGGTGGCTGCATCTGAGTGTGAGGTGCGGGGACTAAGGGCGTGGCTTAGGGAATCTGGCCACTGATTGGTTGGCATAGCTCTGGGCAGTGTTAAAGCTGGGAGCGCTACACCCGCCCCAGGGTGGGCAGCCCACGTGCAGGGCAAGGGACACGAGGTCTTGCCGCCCACCCTGCGGCTCTGCTACCGAGGCTGCCCGCCAGAACCTGCTCTCTGCGAAGCCGCTCTGCCCCAAGCCAGCTGACTGGGACTGCAGCCTCTGCAAACGGGAGCCGGGAGAGCTCCCTTCTCTTAACGTTTTCTCAGCAACAAGAGCAGTGACAGACGGCGAGGATCACCCAGGGTTTCTCTGAGGAGCGCTTTCTGTGTGGATTTTGACCGGACAAGAAGAGTAGGTGCGCATGGTGCGTTTTGGTGGGAGTGGGGAGCGGACGCTGACTGGGCTCTCCTTAGTGGAGGGAGGCGTCCCAGGGCAGGGCCATCGCCGTTTAGCTGCAAGCGTCTCAACGGCAGGGGGTGTTCCTAGGAGAGAGGTGGACAGTGGACATTTGCAGCCCCCTCGGCCCATCTTCGGCACGTTTCCACTTATCTTTAACTCTTACTCATTGATCGATTCAGTGATCACGGCAGACCTCCGGGCTCGTTTTTCCTGTCTCTGCCTCTTAGGTCTGGGACGGTAGACGCGCCCCATCCTGTGTGTCTGGCAAACTTACAAATAAGGCACGGTAGCTCCCTCGCCTCCTGTCTCCTCTCTGTTCCTTTCTGGAGGTTTCTTCTCCGGCTCTCAGCAGCTCTCTGCTCTCAGGTCTCCGCCTTCCTGGAAGTGGAGGCTGCACGCCAGCGAGCGCATCATCTTAGTAAAGACAGCGCCATGGTAGCGAGGGCCAGGCTTCCCCAAGGGCCTCTCTGGGGTGGATGCCACGGCTCGGTGGGTCAGTGCTTCGCTGAGACGAATCTCGGCACAGCTCACGCAGTCATATGCGGGCGTCTTGGTCACCTCTAAGTAGCCACTGTTCACTGCCCCAGTCTCTGTGCCCTTCCATCTCAGGGAACTCGTACTCTTCTATAAAAGCTGATCATGGCCCGGCAATGCCGCTTCTCAGATGGCAGTGCAACCTTGACCCATCCCTTGACTGTGAATTTCAAGACTTATGCACTGTCAGAAGTTTCTGTATTTCTCCAAGTGGTGAATTTTAAAGTAGTAAAAGCTGCCCTGCTCCTCCTGTGAGAGAAGAGCTTCTACTTGGAACTTGGAGAGGAAGCCAGCACTGCAGGCAGCGAGGCACAAGTGACACATTCTTGGCAGTACGGTTGAGCTACTGGATCAAACTATTCCACTGTGTGAGGTAATGAGTTTACTTTTTTACTTGTCTGCCTGTCCCTTAACTGAACCAAAGATAGGACTGGGCTTTTTCCAGTTGCAAAAAACTAACATCTTTCCCGTTTTCTTGGGTTTATCAGGGAGTATCAGAAAGCCTTCGCAGGTCTCATTTACAAAAAATTGGTCGCCAAAACATAGGCGAGCTATAGCAAATGCAGTTTTTGAATAGCTTCAGCTATCAGAGTTTTATTCTAGCATTCTCCCGCGGTGGCAAGCTTCTCAGTTGTCCCAGTGCTGCCACTACAGGACTGTCTTCTACTCTGTCCCACAGTGATATTTTGGCTCAATCAATTACCACTCCAGGGCAAAGCATTTTCCACCACGGGGCTGCGGTGCGCAGCCCTCTTGGGCAGCATGCGCAGGGCATCAGAGACCTTGCGTTCAGGAACCCGGAACTCCCCACAGTGCTGTGAGAGTTCTTGGGAGCTGGCTGTGGGTCCACAGGAATTCCTAGATTGTACAAGGACCACACAGGAACAGTGCTAAAGCTGACCTCACAGGCGCATCACCAGCTCTGAGTGCCAGAGCCCCGCGTGGGGCCCTCAGGGTCTCACGTGGCTGCATCCACCAGCATGCTTCATCTTGGGCTGCTTCAGGGTTGCTTCCAGAGGAACCCTGCTGAGGGATGGAGGAGAATGTCACTCTCCGGGAAGCCCTGTCTGCCTTCCTGTGGAATTGCCTCTGACTGGCTGTGTCTTCTGACCAGTGTCACCTTTCTGTGAGGATTACAGCTGTCTCCAGGCACTCTTCGCCACAGGATTCTTTCCTCCTGGATTGCCACAACTTCTCCCAGCCCTCTGTGGTTATCAGCTCAGGCCTGGCTTTTTATCTCTTGGTTCCCTATATCCTGATCACAACCTTAGAAATAGGTTTTCTATGAGAAACTCTAATTTATCATTTTCTGAAATAAGTTACCACTTTCGGTTCTGTCTGACAAGATGTTGCCCATCTCTAAGACATGAAGCCAAGCCTCTGTTCTCTTCTGAGAGGATTGTTTAAGTCTGTCCACTGCAAATCAATTCTGTGTGCCACACGAGTGACAGGTCACGGCCCCATCTGGTGAGGTCCCCTTTGTCCAGAAGGCGCCCTGCACTTTGAATTACTTCTACTGACAGAGCTGGATTTGTGCTCATCAGAGAGATTTTTGGTATACACTTGGCTCTTCTGTTGATTTGGGATTCTATTCCTTCTTTCAGATAAATCGAGTACACCTCAGGATGCCTTCCTCCTTCATCTTTCGTCCTTTCACCTGTGCCTCTCTGCATCACACGTTTTCCTAATTCCTCTGAGCCTGTGATGCCCATCCTTACCTTTTCATGGCTCTCTTCCAGTTACTGTTTCACAGCTCATGTAAAATGATGAAGCCCTTGGTGAGAGGCTCCCTTGCCCACGCACCCTTCACAGCGTAGTCGTCACACTTCCTGTGTCTCTGGGCAGTGCAGGCTCCATGCATTTCTAAAGACAGGAGAAAAGGGTTTGTGGTCACCCAGCTCTTCCTAATCTCCAATGCCTCTTACTCCTTCTCGAGAATGAAAACACTCACCCAGTGTCATTTTCCCGCAACCTAAAGAAGCTTCCTTGCATTTCATGGACTGCAAGCATCTCAATGATGAGTCTTATTATTTCTCTTTTAAAAATATTTTATCTTTGTTCTTGAAATATATTTTCTCTGGAGGTAGAAATTTCATTTCCCCAGCACTTGAAACATATCTTTTCTTCTAATCACCATGGTTTTTTATTTTTTAAAATGTTTAAAAAGCTGGACAAAAAATATTTTTAAGCTACTTTTAAGATTTTTCTATACTTGACCTTATTTACTGATTCTTTGGCCTGTATGTTCTACTGGTTTCTATTAGTTTGGCTAACATGTCCTACACATAGTGTTCTTCATATTTACTATACTTGGGAAGTTTCTTTTTTTTAAAAAAAAACTTTATTTATATTATGACTGGCTCAGCCTGCCCTGGGTGTGAGGCTGGTGCAGCATGCAGTGCCAGGGATTGAACCACGGTCCCTGCAGTTGCCTAAGCTTGCCTAAGGCACTTTAGACTGCTGAGCTATCTCACCACCCAAGATTCTTTTTCTTTCTTTCTCTTTTAATGTATTTGGTTGTTGCAGGGTCTCACTTTGCAGCTCAGACTCCTGGTGATCCTCCTGCTTCAGCCTCTCCAGCACTGGGATTACAGGCATGCGCCACTACGTCTGGACTCTGGCAGGGTCAGTCCACCAGGGGGGCAGTGCTGGCATGGCATGTGGTGCCCAGGATCAAACCATGCTCTCTGAGCTTGTCTAGGCTTCCCTAAGCAGGTGCTTTAATCCGCTGAGCTATCTCATCAGCCAAATGCATTACTTCTCAATTCTATTTATTTCCGGTACTGGGAGTTGAACTCTGGACCCTGATCTTGCCAGGCAGGTGCTTATGCTGCTGAGCTATCTCCACAACCCTTAGTTTCTTAAATTTGTAAATTGATGACTTACTGAATTTGGAAAAACTTTGACCTTCAAATATTCTTTTCTTCTCTGTTCTTTTGCTGTTCATCTGGGACTCCAATTATAAATACTAAACATTTGATTTTATTTCTTCTCTGATCCTCGAGAGTCTGTACCCTTTTTCTAACTCTTTGCCTGTCTTTGATCTGGTCTTTAGAGTCTGCGATTTCTATTAACTTGTCTTCCAGTTCTCTCTTTTCTCTGTCATCTCTGTTTTGCTCTATCTAATGAACTTTTTATTTCAAGCATTTTACTTTTCAGTTTTAGAATTTCTGTTTGATTCTTTTATAGTTTCTGCTTTTCTATTGATGGTCTATTGTTTCATTCTTTTTAATCAGATTTTCTTTTGCTTCATTGGCCATAGTTTAATAGTTTCTTTAAAATTGTTGTCTATTAAGTTTAACATCTGAAGCTCTTAGGGTTTGGTCTGTGGGTTGTTCCTTTGCTACAGGATGGGTCATAGTGCTCCAGTTTTTATGTGCTAGGTGTTTTGAGTTGTATCCTGGATTTATGCTATAGATTGGATGCATTAAATTCCTCTGAGGAGTACCGAGCATCACTTTTTGGTTTTCTATTTGCATTTGTTAGGCAATTAATTTAGTCTGAATTTCTAAGACTGTTTCTTGGTGGCGGCCCAAATTTCACTTTAGTTTCTTTATCTTTATCTGGACTTAAGGGTCAGGCAAAGATTAGGAGGGTTATTTCCGGTCTGGCTCTGTAAATGCATCCTGAGATAATCTCTTATATCCTAGCAGCCACTTGGCTCCTGGCTCTGTCATCTGGGCCTGAGCCTCCCACTGGGCTCTCTGTCTGGGCTCCACCTGCTCATGCCAGCCTCAGGCTGTGCCATGGGCCCAGCACTGGGGACTCCGTGCATGCTGCCCTCTCCACCTGAATGCAATAGGTTCTTATATTCACTGTCTGTGCTTAGAAGTGTGTCGGTATGTTTTCTAGAGTTGATCGTTGTTGTTATGGGAACAGGAGTCTGGTCTCTGTGCTTGTCCAGAGTGTGGTCTGTCCTAGGACAGGCGATCCCTGATTCCTCCACAGTCACTGGGAAACTGGTAACGGTTTGCATGTGTTATGGTGATCCTTTCGGTCATTTTTTTCTTCAAAACTGACCAAGTTTTATGTCATCGGTTAGCAGGGGCATTTTGTACTTCCAGGAGTAGTTTTATAGGCATCCTATTTATGGCTTCAAGAGAATGATGCTCCTTACTTCTTCCTCAGAATTGTCTTAGCTTGCCCCCTAAAAACTTGAGACTTTCTTATCTGCCTGCCTGCCTGCCTACCTGCCTGCCTGCCTGCCTGTCTGTCTGTCTGTCTGTCTGCCTGCCTGCCTGCCTGCCTGCCTGCCTGCCTGCCTGCTTGCCTGCCTGTCTATCTATCTGAGCCTCATTCACCTTTCAAGGGCCAGTGACAACTACAGCACCACTCTGCTTCGCCCCTCCATGTTTACGAGCAGGTAGACCCCTACACACCTCTTTTTCTATACTGGGTAGGTTTCATTTGATTTCCAGTACCTCATTTTTCTCTTCCCATTTTTCTAGCCTGATAACAAAATTCACTTTTCTCTCCAAGAAACTTCTTCCTTTCTCCAGCTTTATCAAGCTGTGTTTCTTTGCTTTTTCTTCACTGCTGCTCATGTTTTGCAAGAAACTCAAAAGCACAATTTAATATTATATTTTATTTCCATGAAAGAAATTAATGTACTTAGATTGAATAACCTAGAAGCTGCAGCAAGCAACAGATGATCCAGCCCACCTGCTTCTCCCACCCTATTCCAAATCCCCACCCCGCCCTGAGCCAATCACTGTAGGTGCCCCGGCTGTTTCTTCTGGTGCTCTTTCAGGCTTCTGGACAACAGACTTGGGCTACTGTGGACCCTGCTCACTGATTTGTGGCCTATTGTCTACTGTCCAAGTAGTGGCCCTCAGAGCAGATCTGGGGTCTAGGAATTAAGCAAAATTAATTACTTAGGAAGTGATCACCAGACATAAGGCAGAAAGGTAGGGACTGAGATGGAAGGGGAGGCCCAGAGAGGCCGCTGCCACCCAGCAATGCACCATGGCCAGCTACTAACCTCCTGCCACTAACCTCTAGAGGACACGTCTTGGGACTGTCCCTGAGCACAAGAGAAAGGTAGCCTCCCTCCTGCTGGGCCCTGGGCAGGGTGTTGTCAGACAACACTTCCGGGCATGTACCTCCAGCTGCTTTGTGTGCTGGTGAGGAGAGACCAGGGCTGGAGAAACCCATCGGGCAGTTGGAAAGTGCAGCGCTCTCCTTGGGAAGCCATCAAAGAGGCGCTCACGTTGGGCTGTGCCACATGACTGTGGGCCCTGGTGGCCTGAAGAAGGTTTTCTTCTTGACTTTTTCCTGCTGGCATCGCCTCAGGTAACCTGTGTCCCCTGACCACATGTCACAGCTGTGCCTTTGCACCGCCCTTTCCTTGTGGCCTCTCCCTCAGGGCGCTCTCCTGGACCCTGCTGATCTCTCTGTGCCCTGCTGTCAGCCCAGTCCTGCACTGTCCTTCGGGCTTTTCCCGTACTCTGTTGGTGCCCCTGTCCCTTTGTACCTGTGCCCTCCTTTAATTAGCCTAACTGGAGTGTGGCCTCTGCTTCGGGGGGACCCTAATGGGAGGATGTTGGCCTGACAGCACCCAAGTGGTTATGAGCTGGATTAGACACTTCTCTGTCTCAACACAACTGCAGGACAACCCCTCCTAGACAGCAAGTGAGCACACAAACACACACACACACACGCACACACACACACACACACACACACACATGCACATACTGACAGCAACCATAATAAAAAGTTCTTAAAACCAGTTTGTTCCCTAGTTGGTCATGTAGGTATCTCACCATCCCTTGGGGAAGGATCCAGGCAGATGAGGACAGACAGCTCTTCCTGTCGCCTTCAGGTGGGGGTGGGGGTGGGGGTACCCCGAGGGGGCAGACCAGGTGCTGTGTCACATGCGCATCTGACCCTCGCAGTCAAATCGCTGGCTTTGTATCTGATGACAAACCAAAAAGGAAGTGGAAGTGGCGGGTTATAGCAGAGAGCTTGGTCAGAAGAGGGAATTAATGGCTCCCGGAGAGCGACTGAGGATACAGTAACAAAGGCCTTCCTTCTCTCCTCAGGAATCCTCAGGGCTGGCTCACAGGCCAGGCTGCTGGCGGTGCTTGGCAGCTGAGTAGGCCCACCCTGCTGCCACGTGACACCATGGTGCCCACTGGAGTCCCCAGGAAGGGCCTCGTGGTGTCTGATTCCTTCTGGCCCCACTTTGCAGCGGAAGGCTGTCCTCCACCAGCACTTGGGGGTTCTCCTGTACTCCACCTTTGCCACACAGTGCCTCGATGGCATTCCTGATGCTGCTGTGGCCATGGGCCTCTGATGTCCGTGGGAGTTCTGGGAAGACTTAACTGGGGTGACCTCCTCCCCGACTTCCTGATGCCCTTTGTCTCCTGGATTCCACATAGTACAGCACAATTGTCAGTCTCCCCGAAGCCCTGCTTCCAAAGGGGTCTCAGAATTTCTTCTTGGGAAAACTTTCTGAGCCCAAAAGGCTCTGACTAGACAGGTTATGGACCTTAGAAATCTCTAAAGCCCAGCAGTCAAGCAATATTGCTTTCTCCTCTTCTGGGCCCGTTCCTTCTCTTGGAATACTGTATTTAGCACTTGAGGATGAAACAGAGGTGTGAAGGCTATAGACTACAAACACCTCCCCTCTGACAGAGCAGCTGGTACTCAAGAGGCCCCACTAGCCTCGAGTCACCACTGGTGGCCAGCTGCCTGTCTCCTGTGATTAGAGCAACCTATGACTTTATTAGGTGCCATGTTGAACAAAACCAGAAGTCTGGGAATCTATTACCAGTAGACTAGGCTGTGGATCGGCAGCAGAAACAGCCTCTGAACACCTGCTAATGGCCATTCTGGGCCCCACCCAGACCCACTGCACAGCTGGGAGACCAAGGGCTGCTCTGATGTCATTGTCCCCTGTGGAAGGGTGGGGCCCATGGGACAGGCCAATGGGACAGGTGATAGGACAGATTTCAGGTAACCAGTAGGAACAGGCGCCACGAGCTTTACTCCTAAGCCTTACACACTATGGCTCGTGACAGACTCTCTCAGCTCGCTTGAGCGCCGTGTCTCCTAGGGCCATGCTATCTGCAGGAGGCCACTGCCCCAGGCCCCTCCAGCCACGCTTCCCTGGTCGTGAAGGTTTGAAGCTGTCCTCCTGTCGTGCCATGCTCGCTACACATCGCTCCTAGAGGAAGGGCAACTCTTTGTGTTTTTGTACAGGAATGGATTTTAAAAACTTTTTTATCATACTCTGTATTCATTGCCAAGCAGCAGCATCCAGGGTCCTGCACCTCTCCAGTAACTTCTATTTTAACACACCTGGGCAACTCCAGGGCACTTTCAAGGTACGAATGGGTCTTTTTAAGTGTAATTACTTTTTAAAATTATTGTTTTTGTTACAGACTCATTAACACCTCAAAACTTGACTTAGAAGTAACTTGAAAATGTCTTACTTTATGTCCATGAACTTTATTGAGTACAAGAAGTGCAGTTTTGCAAACCCACATCACACTTAATGCAAACCTGTTCTCAGATTTCCCTAGAAAGTGAGAAAAGAAAGGAACGGGAAAGTGTAATTTTTACAGTACAGTGGCACCTCAGTTCACAAACTTAATTTGCTTTATGATTTTGGAAAAGGCGATCATGTTTGTGTTTTTGTAGGAAGGGTGGCCATGACCATGTTTGTCACTCAGTACCGTTTGCAAACAGAAACAAAATTTTGCCAAACACTTTTGTTTGCAAACAAAAGCTTGCATGGCCTGAGGTAGCACTGACTGTTTACAGGACAGCGTAAGAGGCACAGAAGAAGCAGTGCGGAGCGAGTGCACCACGCAGATGAGCCCTGGAGTCTCCGTCCAGTTCCTTGCGGAGGCCATGTCTCTGGGACACGCAAGTAAGCACTCATCAATTTCAACTCCAAATGGGCGTTGGAAAGACCTGCATGAATTTAGTAGAAGCATCTCACATCTGTTAAATCCTCAAAATTGATGCTTGTCTTTTGTTTGGCTGTAAGTGTTTTGTCTATAATTAAATAAAAGACTATGTACATTAAAGCACGCAGCGTGCGAGTTGGCACAGAGGTATATAATAAAGGTTAGCTCTCTTCCTTTCCCTACTCTGCCATAAACTTAGAGAGACTTACTAAATTTCTAGTCAC
>PVKN010008021.1:0-25699 GCA_004027915.1 Capromys pilorides
TCCAGGCACCCGGGCAACGGGAAAGCAGAACTGAACGGTGCTGGGTCCTTGCACTGCCATGATTGGGCGTGGATCGCCTCCCCCTCCTCCTTTCCCTCCTCTTTCTCTTCTTCCTCCCCTTCCTCCTCCTGCTCCTCCTCCCCCTCCTCCTCCTCCTGCTCCTCCTGCTCCTCCTCCCCCTCCTCCTCCTCCTCCTGCTCCTCCTGCTCTTCCTGCTCCTCCTCCCTCCTCCTCCTGCTCGTCCTCATCATCGTCCTGCTCCTGCTCCTCCTGCTCCTCCTGCTCCTCCTCCTCCTCCTCCTCTGCTGCAAGGGTTGGACTCAGCTGCTGCGCCCGAGACCCTGGAGAACCTCAGGCGCTGCCTGTGAGCCGAGTGTGGGTGTGGTGCAGAGCCGGGCTTCTGGGTGCTGGCCTTTGATTACTAATTGAAACCCGACTGCAGAGCAGAAGAAGACCGGCTGCTTCATCAGCTGATTGTAAGTTTAAAAAGCTTGCTAATCACAGACATCCCACAGACCGACCACAGAAAGAGACCCCGAAGGGATTCCCCGAAGTAAGCTGTGAAGTCCGCGGTGTGGAGGAAACGCAGCCACAGACATCTTCAGAGCGCGACGGCGGACGCAGTTCGCGCTCGCAATCCGAAGACCACCCTCAAAATCTTTTTTTCAAAAGCCCTCCGTTAAGAAGATCTGTAGCTTGACCCATTCAGCATCTCCTTTTACTTTTTCCTAAAACCAGTATTTGAAGCCGGAAAGATTCCCTTGATATGGAACATTTCCACGTGAATCAAAAAAATTTAAATATGAAAGTTGGGAAACGCTGTCCCACCCTGTCCTCCTCATAACATCTGTGCATGTGCACTCATACCTGCTCCGGAGAAAAAGCCAGCGCAGTCTGCCCCTCTTCTGTATTTTTCTTCATTTTACTTGAAAATCCTTCCTCAATTGTCATCGTTTTTCAAGCCTGCCTGGTATGCCACGCTGTTGATAAAGGACAATTTATTCAGCCAGACTTAGGGAGCTCTTGGTTGTGCTCAGCTTCACCTTTGCTTTCACCATGTCTAGCTGGAAAAAAAAAAAAAAAAAAAAAAAAAAAAAAAAAAAAACCTCCTATGCAAGTTTATCTGCAGGCTCAAAGTTCCCTAAAGTAGAATTACTACTCAAAAGGATGCAGATTCTTAAGTACACAAACGGCTTCAAGTTGACTCCCAGGACGGCATACTAATGTAGAATGATATCATGGCTTGTTAAACGTTTTTGTTGTTCATTTTAAATAATTATTTTTCTGAAATGTGCCTTGCGCGCCCGTCTGACACGCCAGGCTGCTCTCCTCCTGTGGGACGGGATCCCTCCTTAGGAGGTCACCAGGCACCTGAGAACCCTGCTGCCACTGCAGGACCCTGGCGCTGCTTGCTGGTAATGTGTCCAGTGCCCGGGGCGCGCTCCTGCCAGGACGGGGTCCTTCCCCTGTCGTGCCTGGAGAGGCCTCCCGCAGAGTCCGGGCGCACATGGTGCTGACAACTGTTATTTGACGTGGCAGATAATGATAAATGGCATTTTAATTTACTGAAAGTGCAATTCAAGTTTCAGAAATCTTTGGATCTCACTTAGAAACAATACCCAGCAACGGCAGCTGCCCTTTTCCTAGGCTACTAATGTAAACACTTTCATATAACGGTTGTGTTTCGATAACATTAACATGATATTACCTAACTGTTTTTACAGTCCCCAGTTTCTACCAGTTCCTTAGGAAGGAAAACAGATGATTTGGATTTCATAAAATAATTCATCCTCTCTGCTCCCTTTCCTCTCTCGAAAACGCAAAGTGTATTAATAAAACCCAAACTGTTAGGAATGAAAATGAAGAGTCCCCTGGAGTGATTTATCTCCGTCACTTGAGGAGCTCATACAGCGCATGCGGCTCCGATGGCAGCCGCAGATACCGGGATAATGCCGCTCGGTCTGTTGCCAACACACAGAGCAATCCGTGGGAGCCTTTTAGTGAAGTTTTATATCAGGTCCTCATAATGCGTAAAATCATGAAAGAGTTTCAGGTAAGGTCGCCTGGCCCTCTCTGAGCTGTGGTGCAGTTCTTACAACCCCAGCTTCATGAAGATGTAGCCCTGGACAGCAACTGAGAGAACTCTAAAATTACGGTAATTACAGCACAGAAAGACAGGGGACACAGCAAGCCAGGCCAGAGTCGCAGGGACTTCAGTTTTGACAGAGCCATGACTTACTAACCCTGCCCTGGTCCAGAGCACATACCTGGGGACAGCGACAGAGTCAGGAGGGAGGTCTCTGGAGAAGTCTCTTTGTGCTTTTTCAGTGAGCTCAAACTGAGCGAAACAGATACCCTAAATTTGCCACAGACTGTTTCTGACAGAAGCGAGAGAGAGAGTGGAACAGAGCTTGCTGGGGAAAGAGCCGAGGCAGCCAGGACGCGCACCTCGGGCAGAAGGAGGGCAGAGGTGCTGAGGAAGCGCCCAGGCCGAGGGGCAGGGAGCGCAGCACGTAGCCGGGAGAATCAGGCCTGCGTTGAAAGAGTGCATGCTAAGCTCGTGCGCACGCCTCCGGTGCAGCCCTAAATCTCGCGGAATGACACGATCCATTAAGTCCAAAGGGAGACAGGACGCTCGGGAGATGCAAAGGAGAAGACCCGAGCTCTGTAGAAGCGTCAGTTTGTAAAAATGACTCTCCTGTTTTATTTTTCTTAATTAATTGAAATTGCGGGTGTGACTTGTGAGGAGCGCATTGTTTTATGCAGCTCTTCTGATAATGAAGCTCGGGTGATTTGGAAGAAGTTAATCGTGAGGCACACAGAGGTGGCAGCTTGATGGTTTTCAATTATCTCGCCAGGTGCCGACAGGTGTGATGGACGCAGCCCGTCAGCCGGGACCCCAGCAGGAAGCAGATGAAGCGCCCCACAGAGAAACTGAGGACAGTGTGGGGGGACACGCGCAAGGGCGTGAGGTGCCCCCAGGGAGGGAAGGAAGCGAGGAGGCACTCTAGAGCTGGCCATAGCTAGGCAAAGACGCACGACAGCGTGAAGGAGAAGGAGAGGGTGAAGTTTAAGTTACCCGGATGAAACCGAGGTGCCACGACTTCCAGACAAACACGGAGCAACTCTGAGCTCCAGCTTTGCAGAGAGGAGCAGCTGAAAGGTGCCGGGGAGCCTGTAGCCCTTGGGCAGTCCGCGGGGACTCGTCTAGGTGCAAAGCTAGTTATCCCACGATTGGCTATGTCCTTGATAAGGCAAGATTCACCACTCAAGGCAAATAAAGATACTGAGGGGCACCCTCCCACTTTGCTCCTCCCACTCCATAGCAGGAACTCTGACGTCTTGGTCCCATTGGTCACCCTGGCAATGGAAGAAGACAGCAACACGGGGCTGCTCTCGTGGGTTCTATCTAGACCCTCCCCTCCCCAGCACAAATGCACTCAATGGTGGGGCTCAGGCAGGCCATGGCAGCTGGGGACAGACTTGCTTTCAGGACTAGGACCTGCTCAGGAAGCTTAAGGTGACTTAGTAAAGTGACCTTTCTGAGACTGATTCCAACCTGGCAGTGGACAGGCCTGAAAAGCATTGGTTTCCCCAAATAATGACTGAGCTTGGCGCCAGCCTTTGCTGTTGAAAGAGATTTGCCTCCCAACCCCTCCCTCGCTCTCCACCTCAAGATCTCCCTTTGTGGTTCAGGCTGACCTTGAGCTCAGCAGGGAGCCCGTGCTGACAGGTGTTCTGACTCAACCTCCTGAGTCCTAGGAGCGCATCCCTCTCTCCCCTCTGTCCAGCCTTCACCCCCAGGGCTTGGCACAAGGTTAGGTCACTCTTGGTGCCTTCCCTCCCTTCAGCCCTGTGACTTCCGGCTTCTGCAGACCCCCTCGAGGCTGCTTTCTCTGAGGCCTCCTCTACCCACCTTCTCCCCATCCTCTACCTATAAGCTCCTCTTCTGTCACCTGAAAATCACAGAGGACCATTGGTCACCAGCACGTGGTCTGGATGAAGGATGCTGGGATCCCAACCCCCGTGAACAAGGTGCCTTGGGGTGGTAGTGCAGCTTGCGCCCCGACTATGCCAGCTGCGCCTGCCCCCTGTCCAATGCTGCAAAGCTGCTTGGCGGCCACAGAGCCCTGTGCTTCTCTAATAACTCTTCCCGCTTCATGGTGCCAGATTCCCTGCTCACTGCTGGAGACACAGAGCTCAGAGCCACCACAGAATGAACCAAATTCGTGTCGGAGTGAGTGGTTGGCTGCGTGATTCTTCCACGTCTCCAGGTACACATTTGGAAGCACAAAAGTTCCCGAGCTCAGATCTCATATGGCTTAGGAGTGGAGAATAGAATTTCAGGAATGTGCTCTGTGGGGCCCATCTGGAACATGCAAACTTAGCAAAAACACAACAAGCAACAGCAAAAGTGAAGAAAACACCCCTTGCGAAAGAAAGGGGGCTGACGTCCAAGAATGAAGGGGCAAGGAGGATACAGACCATCAGGGCAGTGGGGGTCAGGCAGCAGCCCCCAGCAGGATTCCTGGTGCTCACAGCCTGGGCTGGAGCGTGTGACGTAGGTGAAATCAGATGGCACACGAAATAGTACAAAGGGCTGAAGATGTTGCCCAGAGTAAAGGACCCGATTTCCATCCCCGGTACCATGAAAAAGAAAAAGTGGCAGCCCGTGAATTCTCTCTTTCTCCATAGGTGCACAGGGCTGTGAGTGCGGACATGAAGACTGGATGGGCACATAGATGGGACAAAGAGAGTGGAAGGGTCCTGGCCGCAGGCACCCTCTCAAGTCGGGGTCTGTACTCGATCCAGAGGAGCCCGTGAGCTTCTGGACCTTCACACCGCCCTCTCACTTTCTCTGTTGGGAAGCCAGTATCAGTGGCTGACATGCCGTTGATTTTCAGGACAGAATCATTCACCCTGCATTGCGACCCTTAGCTGGACCATGCATTCTTTTGGTACCAAATCACTTACTTAAAACCTAACTACGCATTCGCTGACAATATACACAGTGTAGGAGACACAGGGCCATCTTGAGTAGGTTGAAAAGTTGTTGGGTGGGAACATTAGACTCTCCAGGTGGCTGCATTAAGCTCTAAGTGCTCCTGGGCTGAGGGGTTTGCTTGGGTGTGGGGCTGTCATTTGGCTTGGTCTGTGCAGTTGCAATGCCCCCTGGCAGACTGCAGCGCCCTTCCTAGCTGCCAACACCACCAGCGCCCAGGTAGCGGAGCTGCTCTCTAGGTCTGCATGTGGGGCAAAGGACAGCAGGAGCCCTGAGCTCCCAGGGATGGGAAGTGGGGGTCGGGCAGGGCAAAGGGCCCAGAGACTGGGTTTGCAATTGGGTGTCCCCTTGGGGTGAGGGTGGGGATAATTCAGACTGCAGAGAGAAGGACCCATTCTATGAGTGCTAAACCGGAGGAGGCCATCTGTCTACCCTACAGGGATTTAGATAATTTAGAAAGTGTGACTGGCCTCTGGTGGAAGAATTATGAAGAGTTCGGATAATTGGACAGCAAGATGGAAGACGTACCCCAAGGGGCCACATGCAGACAGGAGCTGGACAGGGCACACAGGTGAAGGACAGCGGCACTCTCTACCCCATGCTCCAGAAGCCAGGACAGCGCCCTGGGAGCCGCAGAGATGGAGGAGTGGGAGAGTTTTCGTAGAGCCCCTTCCACTAAATTTGACCAGCCACTGATGCTGGAGCTCGACTGGGAAGCTGTTCTTCATCTCTGCTTCCCCACGTATCTGCGGAAGAAAGGAAGGCATACGTGACGGTTGTCTTTTTCGAGTCGGTTACACAGTATGCAGCCTCCTCGGGAGACTTGAGAACCGCAGTTATTTCCTTCCGCTGGCTTGTGACGTGCATGTTCTACACACGCCTGCTATTGCTCAAAACAAAACGTGCTGAAGCCACTTCCATGAGCCATAGTCCGTCCAAATAGTTCTAACCACGTCGTCACACATCTTAACCTTTGAGCATAGACATGACCTTGGCAAAAGTCACATAGGTCAAATATAATATAGAGGGAGCCCACCAAGCTAGATAATATACATCTACATGATCAAAAAACAGCAGCAGCTGCGTGGGGACAGCCTCGCTCTGTGGCTTAGACGTGGCCTGGAAACACGTGGCTAGAGATGTGCAAACTGGTGCAACCCGTGTGAAGACCAACAGGGAGAATCCTCGGAAACTAAAACTGGAAATGTCACCGGGCCTAACTGGTGCCCTGCGAAAGCCCCTTCCACGAGAGTTAAGACGTCAAGCTAAGGAGCACGCCTGTCCTCGTGAGCAGCGGCTCACCTCGCCATAGCTACACCTCGGAAGCAGCATGTGCGGCCACCAACAGATAAACGGACACAGAAACACTGGCACCCATGCAGCAGTGCCGCGCCGCCAAGGGTGAACCGGGGTCGCTTGCAGGAGGGCGGACGCCGTGAGCCACCCGAGGAGGGTGAGTGAAGCGCGCCAGACCAGCGTCGATGTGGCCTAGCTTCTCCTCCAGAAGAAGCTTAGAGCGTGCATGTATTAAAGAGCAAATAAAGGAGAGTAGAAACAGAAAAACCGTGTGGAAAGGAGAGGGAAAGGCAGAGAAGGAGGGAGCGGGGAGGGAAGGGAAAGAACCGCGCAGACCTGCGGCGCGCATGCGCGAGATCCCCAGGTGAACTTCGGCTGTTATGCACCGCAAACACAGCAAGAAAAGCAAACTTGGAAATT
The DNA here is from genome assembly GCA_004027915.1 of Capromys pilorides. Classification (NCBI taxonomy): domain Eukaryota; kingdom Metazoa; phylum Chordata; class Mammalia; order Rodentia; family Capromyidae; genus Capromys; species Capromys pilorides. Next base: position 6,719 of record PVKN010008021.1, read on the forward strand.
AAAGTTTAGAAAAAGAGAGAGAAAATGGTCTTTGGATGAAATCAGAGAAATCTGGGAGAGAAGGAGGCCTCCTTCCAGAGCAGAAAGCCTGACTGGATCAGGTGGTCCACCTTCTCAGTATGGAGATGCCCTGGATCTCAGCAGCTGTGCGTTTGAACTGGGAAACAACAAACGTAAAACCTGGAAGAGAATAAAAAAAAAAAATGAGCTGTGGGTTCTCATTCGGAGATACAATATGGGAGACTTATATTCCCGGATTTCGATTTTCAAAACGGCAGCAAGTTCAGTAGTTGGTACTCGCCCACATATTAGGGTGTTTCAGCTGCAAGAAATTCCTAATAAAAAATTTTCCACCCTCTCCTTACAGCTCAGACTATTTTAAGGTTGCGGTAATTCATTCTTGGGTGGTTAAATGTCATTCTCATTGGAAGGTGTCTATGTTTTTAATTTCACCTCTTTGCTAGACTTGAGACTAGGGTATGAAAAACAATGAGAACTTTGTTGAAGTTTTATTTTGTTTCAATTTGTATTCTAACCATTTAAGAAGTAGAGGATACATTTCATGCTAGCGTTTCTTTAATACGAGCTGTGGCTATATACAACTGTTTCTTTCTGTATTTTGTGTATATTTGGAATGCTTAAAAATTAGGAATAAAGTTATTGGATACACCTCATGAAAGCAAATTTGAAATGCTTATGCAGAGGAGAACGGATAGCAAATGCACAAAACTCAGAAACACATGAATAGATTTTTTATATGATGGATAATATTTTACCGACTCAATTTTAAAATAGATCAAACTGTCTGGTATACTGATTCACACAGGCACAAAAGTCTCAAGCATCTACTTGCAGCTGAAAATAAAATTAATTCTGGTCATCTCCAGGAAAAGCAAAAGATTTCCGACTCAAGAGTTCTGCATTCTGTGCTCGGCGCACCACGATGAGGCAGGCCGGGTTCCTGCCTAGTCACCCTGCTCCTGAGGTGAGATGCAAATTCGCTGAAGAATGCACCCGCAAGGAGGACGCAAGGGGCTGCTTTCAGAAGGGTGCTGCGCCCATTTGGATGCTTTCACTAGGAAACCAATTTCCTTATTTACCTCTGCCAGCATCTTTTTTTTTTTTTAATTATTATTATTATTTACATAGCACTGCGCAAAGCCCCAGGTCCTGGGAATGTCTTAAACAACTGAAACGCCGCCTCTATAACAATTCATGACACAGCAGGCTTCCCGGAGCAGTCTGCATATTCAGCAGCAGCAGATTCATTGCGTTTCCTGTTCCCAGTGGAACACTGATGTTTTATTTGGCGGGCAGCAGCTACTGGAACCGCACAACAGTTGTATTCATGAAGCCAACGATTGGAAAGAATTTCCTGGCTTATTTTTTTCCCCTGTGCGAGTGTGTGTGTGTGTGTGTGTGTGTGTGTGTACATTTGAGCTTTTACTTGTGAGCTTTTTAATTCAAGATCTTGTGTGCAGGGACCATTCTGTATTTATTTGTGAGAAATTTGAAAGTGTGTCTGTGTGTAGTTTATCTTTATGGTTTTTCTTAGACAATTTTCTTAAGGTGTTTTTATTAAAAAATAATAACCACATACACTTTACACTACTTGGCTAGTAGCTCTGAAGGCCTCATATCACTGATATTTTTATCCTTTACCATAACATCCTTTTTAAAAATCCATGGTTAATCATTATTAAGGAGAAAACGACAGAAATAGAAGGTGTGCGAGGGAGAATTTAGCTAAAATAGCGACACAATGACTCCAGTCGAGTTCTTTTTAACACCAGGTTAGCGTTTCAATAGTCTGTTTTCACATTTCCTATCTTTTCTAGGTCGTCTCACCAGTCACTGTAATGTAAAGTACAAATTAGTGCTTTATTAAGAGTGTGTTTTTAACAGATGAATCTTCCAAGCAAACACTAACCCTGAGAAGCAGCTCCTCTCCCTCACGAGCTGTATTTAACTATCTCCATGAAAGAGAAAGCGATTGTAATGAAAGGAATTCCTTTTGCCCCAATACTTAATTCATTTTTCTCCTCTCATTCAAGAAAAATGCCAGGCTTAGAGTACCGGGAGATGTAATATGATCTCACCATTTTGCTCCTCTTAACCGCACGTGGAGCCGAGGATGCTTTGGTTTATTTCCATCAGGTAGGTAAGTTTTTGTTATTGCCACCGCCGCTGCTGATTTGTTTTTAAATTCAACATTCAGCCAAACATAGTTTCCGAGCCTTTTGCTGTGCCACCGGGACAGATCACGCCAGTTATTCCACAGGACTGAAGGACGATCTCGACTCCCTCTTTATTCTTGTTTATCCTAACCTTCTCAAATAATCCTTAAGATAATCAAGAAGTTATTAACTCTGCTGTCTAAATACAATGCACAGAATGGCATTCAAATTCAAAAGCTACTTTGAAAGAATCACAAGGCAGAATGTGGCCTTGGTGTGCTTTCAAGCTGAGTCACAGAGCATTTAAACTTTCCAGAATAGTTTAACCTCATTCTTAAAATCTCCAGGAAAGAAGAAGATTCTGTTTCCCAGAGAGACCTACTGGGATGTGTGACAACTTCCCTCGGGGAGCCGAGATGTCCAAAGGAAACTTCATCAGTAGCATGGGGTGCTTTTTAGTGACAGTCCCATGCATATTATTTTCGCATCAGTGTAAGGAGCACAGAGACAGACTTGGCCACCAGCTGTGCTGCGTTGGGCGTCCTGAGCATGACTCCTCTCGGAGCTCACAGATCCAGGTTCCTGGGCCTCATGTGCTTCCTGTGAGCTGGACACTGCTCAAAATGGGCTGGAAGGGTCACGGAGAAGCTCTCCCATGAACTGCCAGCTCATGCAGGATGTCTATCCCACTGAACTCCCTGGATGCTGTGCCAGGAGGAGCTGTATCAAACCCTTGAGTTTTTCAGAGACTGTAGTCTCAGAGGTAAGTCCCTCAGTGATGGAGCACTGACTCAGTGTTCCTAAGAACTGTCCTCTCCATGCAGGGCTCACTTGGGAGAAAAATCAAATGCAAATAGTTGCCCCAGGAACTGACGACAGCATTTTAGAAGCCATACTGATCTTCAGAAATTTTCAGGTCTTAAAAGATCCTTCCATAATATATGAAGAGGATCCTAATGATAATAAAAACTGGGTGGTAATACATTCAACATCACACGACCTTGGGGACTTGTGGACTTAAACAACAAAATAGCTGTCCCTGCATGCCCATTAGAGCTATCAAAATCTAAAACACTGACAACAATAAATGCTGGAGAGAACAAGGACTAACAGAACTTTTGCCCACTGCTTCCCAGAAGGCAATGTGTCACAGTCTTTTGAAAGGTTGATTGGCAGGTTCTTACCAAGCCAAGCAAACTCTTGCATAATGGTCTAGTAATCACCTTTCTTAGTGGTGGAAACTTAAGTCTACATGGAAAGCTGCATGCAGACACGTACATTTTATTCAAGATTTCTAGCGAGAAGCAAGCAAGACAGCCCTTCCACAAGAGAATGCCATTGGACGGAATGTTAATTGGGGCATCAGTGAATTTCTCAACAGGAATCTTGTAGGCAGGAGGGAATTATAGGACATATTCAAAGTGCCTGAGCAACATACTGATGACTAAAAATACATTGAGCAGAAATTGTGATTTTGAAAAATAAGTATGTTGAAAATAAAACTAGAGAATGCTCAGATATGAGAGACACTAAAAGTAGATCTTGCAGTTGAAATAAAAAACCTGTGGTTAAGAAAAGGAAAATATACAAAAATGCAGAATTCACTATCAAATGTAAATATATCAGCTGACAGAACGGTCCAACACAGTGTTGGCAATGCATATACTTGTAACTCTGTTAAAATGAATAAGTGACAGAAGTGGAAGAAATAAATATAGCTGCAATCATTCACTAAGAGTGCAAAATATAAAAAAATCTGACTCGGTGACTCAGAAGCTACAGACCATGAACGTGCAATGGTAGGACTTCATGGGAGATGATGTCTACACTCTCATCAGCCCTGAATGGCATGGCATAAAAACAGGTTTCACATGAGATCCGTGGTGAGTGGCCAGCAAGAGCCACAAGCTTATTCACGGAAGTGGGGAGCAGGCGCAGGGAAACATCCACCGTGGGGTGCTAAACTCTCAAGCCGCAACAGCTAGAAATGGAAACCAGGACAAGGGGTGAGAAACTAGCCAAGTAACAGCTGAGTTGTGAATTCTTAAACATTGTTCTGAATGTTGCTGCATTGAGTAGCCAATCCAAAGAGTGGTTCAATAGATTGAAATATGTATGTACACCAACTTCTGACAAGCAGTATAAATATTACACGCTACATGCATGGGCTAGTATTGTAATTTTTTTAACAGCTAAGTAAATACAGCCCAACTATATACTGCCTACTAGAGAATCACTTAATTTTGACTCACTTCATTTTAAAGACAAGTAGATGTGAAAGCAAGAGATGGACAAAGGTACACTATGCAAAAGGAAATGAAATAGAGCACAGAAAGCATCGCTTACACCAGAGATGACCGTTTCATAATAAAAACACTGCCTAATGAGACAGTGAAAGCTGTTATACAGTGATAAAGGAAGAGGATAGAACAGCTAAACTATATGTGAACCCAACTTTGAATGCCCTAAATTTAGAAAGCAATTACTAACAGGACTTAAAGGAGAAAATATCTGGAACAAAATAAGAGTAGGGTACCGTCCAACATTCAACAATTAATAGATGGAAAATTAATGAAGAAATATTGAACTTACACTGTACGTCAAATGCACCTAAGAGACATGCACACAACATTCCGTCCAATGGCAGCAAAATGCACGTTCACCCCAAGCAAGCATGGGGTGCTTTGTAGGAGAGGTCACTTGTAAGACCACAGGACAAAGTTTAACAAACTTAAGAAGATTCAGGTCAAGTTTAATGAGATTGGGATAAAGTATATTTTCTGACCACAATGGTACAAAACTAAAAATCATTTAGACAAATTCACTAGGAGAAGGAAGAAATTGAACTTCATACTGTGCAATAATAAAAGGGTCAAAGAAGAAATCAAAGAGCAATAAAAATATCTGGAGATGAATAAAAATGAAAAGATAACATGCCCAAACCAATAAGCTCCATCCGAGCAGCATGCTAAGAAGGAAGTTTATAGAGGCAAATTCCTGCATGAAAAAGATGTTCAGCCAACCATCTAAAGTTACAGCAAAGGAAGTAGAAGAAAGAACTGCAAATGCATTTAACAGAAGAGAGGAAATAGTAAGGGCTAAAACCAAAATAGATCAAATAGAGAAGAGCTGACTTTTTAAACAAAATAAACAAAGCAAGGAGTCCTTAGCTGGGAAATAGAAAAAGAGAAATGCAAATAAGCAGGCTGAGCCACGAAGGTGAAGACCTCATGACCGAGTCCTGAGAAGCAGAAGCGGGCACTGGGGACTTGCACACATGACGACACCGCCAGGTCGGATGACCTCGGCAAAGTGCATGCATTCCTAACAACATGTAGTGTCATGACCAGATCAATAAAATATATAAAACCTGAAAGACCAATGAAAAGCATGAACTAGGAATTTAAAACTTCCACAAAGAAAACCTTGAGGCAGATGACATCCCTGTGGAATTCTCTAAGGCACTCAAAAGACTGCCAGATCTTTAGTCAAAAAAAGGTAAGTATGAAGCACAGTCATAACCTGACATCATGAGGCCGGTGCTGCTTTTATGCCACAGCCAGAAGGAAAAAGCAGAAAACAATTCTGATGAACACACTTCCAGCATCCTCGGTGAAATGCTCGCAAGCTCACGGCAACGCATCAGAAGAGCATGCAGGACCTTCAAATGAGAGGCATCCTTGTGGCGGCAGGTTCTTTCAGCATAAGCAAAGAAATCAGTGAGGATACCACGTTCAGAGAACAAGAAGTGGAAACAACACGAGCATCACATTCAATGCAGAAAAATATTTGCAAGAGTTGCACATCCTTTCCTAATAAAAACGGTTAAGAAATTAGATGCGAGAGGAAATGTCTTCAAGATGACAAAATTCATTTCTGGACACCCTACCGCAGACATCACAATCCAATGCTGAGCAATTTTCCTGAATGGTCCAGCGCAAGGCGAAGACGCTTGTTCTAGTCAGCGTGCTCGGCATAGGGCTGGAAGTGCTGCCCAGAGTGAGCTGTGAGAAGACGAAAAGACTACGTCCATGCTGGAAAGAAACGTAAAATTATACATACACAAATGGCCAGATCTCCTATATCTAAGATCATGACTCTCACATGCACAACATATTAGGATAAATAAATACACAGTTGGGCATGCTTGCACATGCCTGTAATCCCAGCACTTGGGAAGCTGAGGCAGGAGGATTATTTCAAATTCAGATCAGCCTGAGCTACAAAGTGAGCTCAAGGTCAGCCTGAACTGCATAGCAAGACCTCCTGATCTCAAAAAGATCACACACACAAAAAAAAATTAATAGATATATTCCATGAAATTAAAAGATAAAAAAATCAATATTTTTGCATCTTCACACTATGGTGCCCTATCCAGTAAACAAATTAATCCCATTTATGGCAGGTTCAAGAGAACAAAATATTTAGGAATTCATTTAACCAAGGAGGTGAAAGACATGTACAGCAGCAAAAAATAAAGCATCGATAAGAAATCCTTGAATATAATAAAAATAAATGGAAAGATAAGCCATGTTCATGAACGAGATGAATTAATATCGTTAAAGTGTCCTTATAGCATAATGCAGTACATACATAAGCAAGAAAGGAAATAAGTATGGAGCTACCTTAAGAGATTAATTACCTTATCAAAGTAATTGCCACCTTAGAAACAGGTTGACCTAAGGAGGGTCTACCTTTTGTGGACATCCCATAACATCCAATGAAGAAGCTAGCAAACAAAGCACAGCTTGTACCTCCATAGGCTTACGTGAGAAGAGTGCCACCACCAAGTCAGTGGCACTTGGGGCATAAGATGCAAGTGGCTGTAAGAAAACACTGGAAATCCTTCTCCTGTCAGGGCACACCGCAGAAGGGAGTGCTCAGGAAGACCGCCCCGCAGAAACGACCCCAGAGCTATGAGCTGAAGAGGACCAAAAGGAGCAGAAGCTGTACTCGAAAAATGGAAAGAAGAAATGCAAAAGTGTAGCATACAAACAGAAGAGTAAGCAGTATAAACATTTCTAGTAACAGAAGGAAGGCGAGCTCAGTGGGGCTCGGAAATGCAGATGCGGCTCAAGAACTGAACTGAGTCTTTTTATGGCGTGGTCAGCAAAGGAAAACAGAGTGGAGGTTGGAAACGTGCAGTAGCTAGTTCTGTGCCTTCTGTAGCACACTTCTCAGTCGTCTTTATGACCTGGAAGGTAGAGAGCATCCAAGCTAAGACTTCCCTGACTCGTGTTTCATTCATTAGTCACTGACATTTTAGATGAAAGTATTTCGATGCACATGGGACTGTCTTGACCTGATACATGTACAGGTAAACATTAGAACTGCTTCAATATATGAAGTTAAAATTATTCTGATGCTTTTTTAAATGATAAAATCAGGAATTGGAGCTCGAAAGCATGGTGGATCCTGAGAGAGGAAAATATTGGGTTCCCACGGTCGTCTTCAAAGGGCAGAGTGGAGGAGCAGAAGAGGCAGTGAGGTGAGGGCAGTGACCTCGCTAGCCTGAGCCACAAACACCAGGAGACACGGGGCTCCCTTCAGTCAAGCCATCCTTCCGCAGGGCCCCTTGGCTGTCTTTTCACACGCAAACTTTCTTCTGAAGAAGATTATAAAGACATTGGTATGTGAACATCGATGACGTCACTTGTTGCTTGTTATACTCTTTCCAATCATCTTCAGTCAGAAGTATAGTTTGAGAAGCAACTTTGAAATACTATGCAAGCAGGTCACATGATTTCCTTCTAGTTTTGCCTGTGATAAAACTGTTCCCTCGCATCACCTTGAGAATGATATGATTTGTAGCTCCTCCTTAGCCTGTAATGTTCTTTGTAATTGATCTGCTTCTTTCACCACATATCAGAATACTTGGGAACAGAGATGATGAACACAGCCACATTCTGATGGCATATAAGGAGATCTGACCTTGTCACCTAGGTCCATTTTTTACTCCATTCCAGGAATTCCTTTACTAACATAGATAGAAGATTTAACTGTCACTCCACGTCTGTCTCTAAGATTACATGCATACAGATGTATCACAGAACTGTATAATAAACATGGAAAATCACATCAGGGCCCTACTGACCAAACAACCAGGCATCACATTCTTCAAACTCCTTTTGTTTTTCATGTCATTTGTTTTTCTATTACTCAAGTCTTGATCTTTTAAAATAATTGTAAGATTTTGCAACGATTCCTTCTTAGGCAGAAATACATATGTAATTGCATTACAGTTCTCTTAATTTGGACATTAGACTGAATTTTTCTTAGATATAAATCAGGAGCAAGGTAAGTTATTGTGCACATGGAGAAAAAGAAGAAAAGTTGAGGACATCAGCTCCTCCCAAACATTTAAGAAAGTGATCATGCCTTCGTCTTAGAAGATTTTATTTGTGATATGGTCTGAGGAAGTGCTGCTGAAAGATGCGCAACTTAATGCCAAGCAAGAACTTAAAAGAAAGCGTAGGAGTTGTAAGTAAGGCCATGCGGAGGAGCAGGTATGAGAGCAGCCCGATCTCCTCACAGCCCGACGCTGACCATGTGTAGGGAGCCACAGCTTCAGATGGCCCACAGCAAGCAGCAGACCAAGAGAACCACAAGAGCCAAACTCAGGAAAGCGCAAGGTGGGGAAGGACAGGCCCAGTGGGACAGGATGGACGCCTGGAAGGAGGATCACCACGGGGCTGCTGAGGTGGCCAGACTGTAAGCAGCAGGCTACACAAGGGGTGAGCGGCAGGTCAGAGGCACTTGTGTCTACACAGAGGCCTTTGTGGGCATTGCCAGAAAGGTCAACTGCAGGTGTGCAGATTCCACAAGGCCTGGCTTGGAACAGCCACGGAAAAGCTGTGGACAGAGAAGCAGCGCCTAAGCCAGTGTCCCAGGTCTTCACAGAGACTCCACAATACTGTGCTATGGGAACGGCGGGGCCCCTCCAAGCCAAGAGTTAGTTCTATTCTGGGCATGTTTTCACTTACAAAAGAATTAGAACTGCTTCAATGTATGAAATTAAAATTATCCTGATGCTGTTTTAAGTGATAAGGAAGATTTTATTGAAATTACTGCAATAGACAGAGACTAAACTCAACTTAAAGTAAAAGAAAAGCAGTTAGGATGTTTAACTAGCATACACAGCAAGGGCGGGTCACTGGATAGAGAATTGTTAAGAAAGACGTGATTAGACAGACATCCAGGGTAGACAGATTTCCTCTAAACTGACTTATTATAAGACTCCCTGCTAACACTGGGCTGAGCTCAATGTGGGCAAAGCCCCATGCTGAAGTCTCATCCAGAAAAAAGCTAGGAAAACCCAATTAAAATTTTGTTCAAGAAGGAATCTTTGTCTAAAGAATGAAGCTGATCTCCCAGTAAAGAATAGTGCATTCTTGACAAAATAAAACATAGCATTCTGTAGAGGAAAATGAAAGAAAATCTACATGTTCAACTCTATAGCAATGTGACTACAATATGTAAATGTGATACAGTGCAAACATAGTATCCTAAGTGATATTTGAACAGTCACCTCCCCAGAGCAAAGTCACAAAAGCTGTGGAGCAATGCTGCAAAGTGCTATGTGCTGTCACGGAGGGCCCTAAACGGGTGACCTCCACCGCTCTAGGCCAATGTCTTTCATGTACATGGATTGACAATTTCTCAGCAAAATGTTAACAAGTCATTTAAACGACATAAAAAATAATCTGCCATAAATACTCAAGATAAACACAAGTAACTCGACATTTGAGAATCAGTTAACATAATGCATGACCCTAATGAAATAAAAGTTGCACGTTCATACCAATAAGTGACAGCAAAGCCTTTGACTAAATTAAACACCAATATGTGATTCTTTTTAAATCACTACTCTCAGCAAGCTAGGGATAGAGAATAACTTCCTTAACTTCACAGATATCTCCAAAAATATCTAAGAGACGTGTGCCTAATAGTGTGGAGTTGCATCTTCGACTAAGATAGGAGCAAGGTGCTGCTTTGAAACCTACTGTTGCAAATCCTACCTAACAGAGTCAGACAAGAAAGGGGAGTAAGAGGTACACAGACTGGCAAAGGAGTACTAAAATATCTTTATTATCAGGCAACATAATCGTCTACATGAAAGAAATATGCAATAAAAATTGAATTACTAAGTGATTTAACAAGGATATAGGACAAGATTAACTATAAGTCAATAATTTGTCAACATGATGACAATAAACAAGTAGAATTTCATATAAAACACATCAGTCCTATTAAAAAATGAAACAGAGTCTGCAGAGATAGCTCAGGAGCACAAGTGCCTACCTGGCAAGTGCAAGGTCCTGAGTTCGATCCCCAGTTCTGCAAAAATAAATAAACAAACAAACAAACATTTAGGTAGAAATTTAAGAAAATTTATATAATAAAAACTATAAGATTTTGATAAAAAAAAAATCAAAGGAAAGCTAAATAAATAGTCCATGCTCATGGATATAAATAGTCAATATTGAAACTACATGTTATCTTCTCAAGTTTATCTATGAATTCAATAAAGTGCCAAACTATGATGAAGTTATTTTGTGGACATTAAAAAAATCTTTCAAAGTTTACATGAAGTGGGCCAGGGAGATAGCTTTGTGGCACAAGTGCCTGACTGGCAAGTGCAAGGCTGTGAGTTTGAATTCTGGTCCCAAAAAAAAAAAAAAATGTTTACGTGGAGAGAAATAAAACCAGGTAATTCAATGTTGAAGGAGTTGAATATTTCTTGTGTACTGAAACTATCAAACTTGAAGTTTTGTTGGGCATGGTGGTGCATGCCTGTAGTCCCAGCACTTGGGAGGCTGAGGCAGGAGGATAGGTGTGAGTTCGAGACCAGCCTGGGCTACAAAAGTGAGCTCAATGTCAGCCTGAATTGCATAGTGAAACCCTATCTCAAAAAGACAAAAAAAAAAAAAGAACCTTGAAGTCTTATTCTAAAGCTACAGTAATCAAAACAGTATGGTATGGTGAAACAATAGGCAAACAGTCAAATGGAAAAGAGAGTCTCTACAGGCAGCAAAACAAATCAAGACATAGACTTTGCATCTTTCACAAAAGCCTAGTTTACAGAAATAAACAAACGCACAAAATTAAAACACCCATGGGAGAGGAAGTAGCAAAAAATCTATATAATCTTGTGTTCAAGGGTACATTTACACCACCAAAGGTATAATCCATGGAAAAACAAATTTTGATGATGGATCCACTTACATGTGGTCTATGGTTCCTTTGATGCTACAAGGGAAGAACAGAATTTGGTGACACAGGTCTGTCAACCACACAGACCCTAAAGTCTGGCATGCCCACTGTCTGGTGCTTTATAGGGAAAAGAAATGAAAAATGTCTGACCTCTGCCATATGCACTTAACTTTTCACCAGAGGTGAAGGCTTGATCAATAATGAACTCCATCTTGTGCATTATGTCATTATGTTACGTTGGACAACTTTTTCACTTCTTTGGACATGTTCATCTAGAAAAAGCAACAAAGATACAGAGAGTGAGATGATAGGTAGAGACAGATAGGCAGCTAAATAAAGCAACGCAGTTTATAACAACTGGTAAATCAAGCTCTCCGTTGTACGGATTATTTATTATGTGGGCTGCTAGCGTATGTATCTTAAAAATTATACAAAATGACTGCAGCAAAGAACAGTTTATAATGAACATCTTAAAAACAAATGCATAAGTCCCTCTAGTTTTTATGCTGTGACCTTCCACAGAAAAATAGAGCCCACCAGCCATGAAATCCAACCAGGCATGCTCTCTCTCTTGGTCGTACTGACCACAGTCCCTCCCTGCTTGTCAATGTTATGAGTGTGGGTAAAATACTTCCCTTCGTATCCTACTTTCCACACATAAAATAGGGACAATCACTACACATTTCACTGGGTTGTTTTGAATATTAAATTAACAGGCGTAAAAACATACAGTAAGATACCTGGTAAGCCCCTGAAGAGCAGAGGTCTCTCCTCTTCTCTGTTCTCTCACTCCCCCATTCTCTGGGCCCCCCCTTAAATGCTCAGAAGGTACTGGCTAATTGGACTCCAACTTTTCATCCTCGGGACATCAAACTAAGTATTAAAGCTTGATGTGTGTTTCTTTTTTAAACTATTCAATAGTTTTCTGTTCTTTGTGCCACAGTAGTTATTGTCAAAGCCTAAATTTTTTTTTTTTTTTTTACTTCTTATAGGAAGACTTCTAATTTTGTCTAGTGAGGATGTCTTCTTTAGTTTTTGAAATTTTATGTCACATTGATTTATGTGGGATTTATATTTTAGAGTTTGCTCTAGGGTAAAGTCCAATTAAATTCTTTGACCCAGAATTTTTCCTTCTAGAATCCATTAGTTTGATAAGGAGGTGAAGCTGCCTACAGGACAACGTAATACGGGGTCTTGACGCGAACACTGGAGAAGAGAATCAATGCCGTGGCCGTTCTGCAGGATGAAGTGGTCAGAGTGGGAGGGCTGAGGAAACAGTGGGGTTATTTAAATCGCACCTTGAAAACTGAGTGACATTCTTTCTGGGAGCTATTGTGCTCCAAATTCCATCTCAAGACAAGTCCTGCCTTCCCACAGGCCCCTGAAAAGCCTGTCATTTTGTCATCTTCTTCTAAAGACTCCCTCAAAACCTTCCCAACAAACCAGGACTTCCTGGCATGGGAAACAAAGGCCGTGTTCTTACACAAAAAGAACATATCACCTCTCTCTTGAAAGCCTCATAGCAATGAGAATTCTGGTCATTTCCCATTAGATTTCAAAGCCTAACCATTCTCAGCACTTCCTTTTAATTCGGTTTTATACCTAATCCTTTGGTTTCTTTATTTCTGGCCCCCACATTGCTTACCTATTGCATGGAATAGCTGCCCGGTACTATATTGCAAAGTCGCACGTAGCTGGCTAATAAAATCAACTGCACCCTGCAGAACCTGCCCAAGGGTCTGTGCGTAGGGACGGCTCATTTAATCTGAGTCCCCCAAACATTCAGATAATATTTTTAGAGTAATTGCATTTCTGGGAGGCAGTCTCAGTGATCGTCTTCCCAGGCAACACTCACAGTGTAGGAAGGAAGTTTAGAAGGAATATTATATGCTAAAAAGCATAAGTAACCATATGCACACATATTCATATGATTTGCCAGACTGTTTAATATTTTCATTAAAAACAAAAGAAATTTATGGCATACTCTGAAATAGTTGTAGAATGCAGAATAGTTGTATTCTATGCATCATCTAAAAGCGACCTCTTTCCCGATGTCACCCGAAGGAGTACGGAAGAGGTCTGCGTGTGCTTGCCACCTCCAGGCAGGCCACCCCGGATCCTGCATATGCTGAGCTACCAGGGCATTCTACACAAGTCCCCTGTCCTTTGGCGAACCCTTTTCGCCCACCGTGCCTAATTCTTCACATGGCAAGCAATTGTCAGAAAGCGCTCCAGAGCACCACCTCCTGCGGCACGACGGTGCGGGCCAACTCCTCCGAGCCACCGCAGCCATCCAGGGTGGCTGAGGGATGCTGTCCCCCTTCCCATGTGCCAGGTTCAGGGCAGTCCCCACAGCCCTGGCTAATGGAGACCACAGTTGCACCTGCTACCAAGAGCTGGGTGGCTGGAGCTGGGGAAAGGAGCGATCCAGGAACACTTGGCACCAGAAGGGGCCCAGAAAAGAAGAGAGCTCGGTCCTGAGCCGAAACTTGTATTTGAGAACAATCAGCCAAACAGTGGGAAAACTTCCCATTGCCTGTGTGACCGAACGTGTCCTGGACGGACGAGACCTCTCCACGAAGAAAAGCCACTTTGACAAGAAGTCACAGGGGGCGCCTCAGTCACAGAGGCGCTGGGCCTGGCACGCTCAGAGGAAACCACCTCCAGACACCTAGAGAGCCAGGGCATGGATCCGGGCAAGCACTGCTACAGCAAAACACGAAATCTGGTGCCCAAAGTGGGCCTCACAGGGCTGGGAAGATAGCTCTGTGGCACGAGTGCCTGCCTGGCAAGTGCAAGGTCATAAGTTTGAACCCCAGTCCCTCAAAAAAAAAAAAAAAAAAGGCATTTTGAAACTGTTACATTGTTATTTCTTATTAAATGCAATAAAAATAATAAAATAATAATAATAAAGTGGACCTCACGCAGGGGAGGCCCGGGAAGCTCTGGGACTGCAGGGTGGGGTGAACCGAGACTGCTCTGGGGCAGGCCGAGGCTGGGGAGCAGGCAGTGGAATAGGTCACGCGTCGCCCTGGGACACCAGGGTGTGGCTGCAGGGCCAGGAACGGAAGGGACTCTCAGCTAGCCAGCGTCAGCCCTGGACACCCGCAGTGTAGTTTTTTGTTTTAATCAATTGATGGGAAAACATTATCTCTATAGATATTGAAAAAGATCCTCGACAAAAGCTAAAAGCCCATCCTGATATTTGAAATTCAATGAAATAGGAAGAATCCGTGAGCAGTCCCCAAATCAGCGTCTTCACTGAGGGAGCAGGGAGACATTTTTCACATGTGAAGAGGAAGAAGCAGTAGAGGGAGGGGAATAGAGGGGTGGGAAAGAGGATAAGAAATACAGAGTGAAGTGAAAGTGGATCTTTTGGAAGTAGTAAGGAGACCAAGACATGGAGGGGGTGTACAGGCGCGTAGTGCGCACGCGCCGAGTCCCTCGGACCGTAATCATCTCACTCATCGAAGGCGGACCTGTGGTAGTGCAATTGATGGGCAGGAGAATCACGCATTAAAGAGACCAGTGTAAGTCTTGAAAGCCCAAAGATAACACTGCTGCCGCCAGTCCGGGGCACACCCAGAGCTGCTTAATACCTCGCAAGCAAATCCACAAGAATTGTAACTAAGTACAGCTAGCATGATTTTCAGAAATGATTGCTTATTCAAAAAAAAAAAAAAAAAAAAAGATAATCGAAAAATTTTATTGCTAAAAAAGAAAAGAAACAAAGGAAAAGACCCCACGGTGATTCAAGGAGGTAGCTCAGTGGTAGAGCCTGCACTTAACATGCTTGAAACCCTGGGTTCAATCCGAGCGGCAAAAATAATAAGCTAATAAAAGGTCAAATGAGAACAGTTTTCATAACCATGAAGTAGAATGAATTAAAATGCAGAATAGAGGGGAACTCATTTTAATATAACAAAAGGATAACATAAACTTCATCTTAAAAAGATGTCCCTGGAATTTATATCATGAAAATGATATTTCTGGAAAAAACGAAAGTAGGCTTGAACAAATATTGGGACTATTTATTTATTTATTTATTTGGTACTGCGGATCCAACTCAGGACCTTGCTTTGTGCCTGCCAGGCAGAATACTGTAGACCTTGATTGGAGGTAGAAAGACCCATTGTCTACACATTTCAGAGTTTCCAAGTCAGTCAACATTTTTTGTGATTCCAGCACAAGGCCAAGTTTGTTTTGCCTGTTTGCTACTTAGCCAGCCAAGTAGATTATAACATGTACAGAGGAAAATAAATACAGAGGAGAAGTGAAAATATTCTGCGAAAGCATTCATCAGCAAAGAGTTGATTGGTAGTCCATCGAGGCAGCAGGACAAGTGTTCACCTAACCAGAATGGTTGCCTCTTTTGAACGAGGGGCGGGGCTAGAGGAACCCTGCGGTGGGACGCCCCTGCCCTGCTCAGCTGTGGACAGGGATAATTGTATGTTTACTGCTGTCAGGTGGTAAGTGATTGTGCACAAGAGAAAGACGTGAGCATATCGTCAAGTTAGATTTCACTGCAGCAAAGCTGTGTGTGCTGGAAGTCCCTGTATAAGGTTCGGTTTAAATAATAATGTACTCGTTCTGCCCTACAAAGGAGTGTCGGGAATCCACGACAACCCAAAAGCAAGCCGCAGTCCAGATTCTGCGCTGCAAACTGGAAGGAGCAAGGACGCCTCCGAGCAGCGGCCAGCTCTAGACTTCAGAGAGGAAACCCAAATAATGCGGACTCACAAGGAACTAGGAGAGATGTCTAGGGAAGGAGCTAGGTCTTTAGAACCCAAACCAAATGCTGGCAATGACAGGAAAAAACGTTAAGCATCTATTCCTGCTCTCCTGCATGCAGTATAATTCACAAGAAATAAATAAAACTATGCGCCGCAATGCGTCTCCTCTACAGAACAAATGTAGCTAGCCCATGCTCAAGGGATGATAAAATTAGAAAAACCACCATTTCACAGCAGCTAATGAATTAATTCAATTGGGGAGTGATTCCCAGCAGGGTACAAGATGGTTGAAAATGTTGACAGTGAACAAATTAGGGTATTAGCACCTGAAAATTATCAGCCTCTGCACCTCTGAAATTGGGACAACCAAAATGTGAAACACGTAGTGAGCTCCTTTGATAAGCTTAAGGGAGAAAAAATAATAAATTGTGCCTGAATCTAATCCAACCTCTGAAGACCACGGGATTTGTTTTAAATGTATTTGGTACAAGGTCTACACAGTCTCACTGAATAGACTGGACTCATAGTCATCCTCCTGTGCTCAGCCTCCTGTGCTGGGATTATAGGCGCATGCTACCACGCCAGTTCAATCGCTATCTCAGCGCACCCTGCGGGAGAGACCAGCACGTCATGACCGGGATCGAACCACCAAACCTCAGTCACTGCGCTCTGCCTAAGCAAGCGCTTTAGTCCACTGAGCTATTGGCCATCCCTCAGGATTTATTTTTAAAGTACTAGAAATATGGAAGCTAAGGGCAGAAGAACCAACTAAGTCGTAAAAGTGGAAGAGAAAATTCCCAGAAGTCTGGAGGAACCCCCCCACCCCCCATGTTCTGGGCAGGTTGCAGACATCAAACTAAACCAGAAGAAGTGGGTGAGGGAACGAGAGAGAAGTCCCAAGTTTCTCCACAAGTAAATGGGACACAGGGGCTCTCGGGTTTCTGATTTGAACCAAGCGTTGTCCTCAGGTATTTTTTGAGCACTTCACGCCAGTGAGCTATGGTTAGTTTATCAGGTATGATGAAGGCTGTGTTGTTACGTGAGGAACTCCTGTAAGATGACAGCACAAAGACAGAAAGCTGAAAAGGCAGGCATCCGAGAATGACCCCAAGGCCCACAGCGAGGGCGAGGGGCAGGAAGGCGGCCCGCGAGGCCAAGCGGAGCTCGGAGCAGAGGGACCACACCCCGACATGTGCTCCGTGGGCTTTCAAGATTAAGTGGCAAGATTTTACGAAAGTGGGGTTTGGGGATTTGTCCTTTACCTCATTTTGTTCTGCTGTCTTTGGTGGTCACTGCTGAGAAATGAGCAGCTCAGAGTCTCAGAACAAGAGCTGGTGGGCTTGGGTTTGAACCTACAGACCTGAATTCAAATCTAGCACTCTGGTTTATTCTTAGGCTCAGGGAAAATTAGTGACTTTCCTTAGACAGCGTCCATGCACCCCTTGGCTTCATCTCCATAGGAAGAGACGGTTTAAGCTGTTAACTGACTAAGGCGGGTAAAACCTTCTTGGCAGTGGTTTCTGGGGCAAAGAGGAAGTCCGTGAGCGCGAGAGCCCTGTCTAAAGGACTTCAATCTCACAGGGATTGCTCATCGGCCTTAATCTACAGAGGGGATTACAGAGCGCCCCTCCCACATACCGCCACACAGCGCTCTTCCCCTCATGGTGAAGGAGAAGCTGCCACTGAGCAGCTCTGAGAAGCGCTGCTCTCAGGGAAGCGAGCCCGACGATGGTGACATATTAGCAAATTACTTCACCGCATCAACACCGGGTAGGGTGAATTGTTGGCCATTCAGGCCCGCCTGGCTCCTGACAGAAGGCACAGGAAGAATTAAAAATCAAGGCCACGTGCCTCTTATTACGAGGGGCGCCGGCATACTGGATGGCTTACAGAGCCATGCCATGAGCCTCCTCCAATGTGTGCATGGTAATTTCAAGCCGCGCTGCCATGCCGGCCAGCGGATAAGAGGAAGGGTGAACGGGAGGAAGCGATTCACGTTTCTCAATTACAGCTCTCTGTGCAAAATATAGAGGGAGTTGCTTAACAAAAAGATTCCCTTCTGATGCGATAGAGAAGTGCATATTCCCAAGGGCGAGTGAAGGAAAAAAATATAAATATTTTATCTCTGAATGAACCATTTCAAAAGAATTTTTCGAGACTCTGTTAGCAAAGAACATGGGAAAGTGCGGAGTACACCAAGCGATTTTCTGGGATCTTCCTAAGAAGAAAAGGGAAGAGAAAAACCCAGAGGCCTCTTTAGTGGAAACTGCTCTTTGGGAAATGAGAAAATCGCAACATGAAATGCATGATTAATGTTCTTTTTGTTGGGGATTTTGGCTGGATGCTTGCAAAAGTTCAAAAATAAAGCACAGTCCAGTGCCTTAAGAAGTAGCAATTTATGAAAAGAGACAGAAAGGACCAAAATATTTAAAATAGGGCATGACCAGGAGCTAGAGACAGGACGGCAGAGACAGGCGCTTCATCAGGAAGAGATTCTTTTACTTAAAAACCACCAGCCCCTGTTTGCAGGAAGTACTGCCTACTCACGCTCCTCCAGGGGACCTCACGCAGGCCTGTCTCTTGTTACCCCTTAATTCGCCCTCTCATTTCTTTATATCTTCGGTTTCCCACGTAAGAACAATCAGCGGATCTTCACACTCCTGAGTCTGATTTCATTCACTGAATCATGACAGACTCAAGAGCTGTATCCATTTTCCTACAAAGGATTCCAGCATTTCCTCCCCCCTCCCCCTTTTTTCCTCTCCCTTCTCCCCTCCCCCTCCCTCTCCCCTCCCCTCCCTCTTCCCTCCCTCTCCCCCTCCCCTCCCTCTCCATTCTCCCCTCTCCCTTCTCCCCTC
>PVKN010008022.1:0-25733 GCA_004027915.1 Capromys pilorides
GCAACAGATCAAACATCAAAATAGCATCACTGGGTCGGGAATATAACTCAGTAGTACAGCAGTTGCTCAGTATGTGTGAGGTCTGAATTCAGATCAATTCTCAGCTTAGTAGGAAAAAAATAAATCCAAAGTCTCAGAGAGAAAATAAAGAAAGGAGGGCCTGAGAGATAGCTCAGGGGCACAATCATTTGCCTGGCAAGTGCAAGGTCCAGAGTTCAATCAATCAATCAATCAATCAACCAAATTAAGTAAATGAAAGAAGGAAATAAAGCTATTAGCAGATCCATAGAAAGACCCAACCTTTGTATCATCCAGAGTTCCAGAAAGAAAGAAGAAGCAACGATGTATGAGAGCATTTGAAGAAATATGATTGAAAATTTCTGAACTTTGATTGAAATTCCAAATTGAGACCAAATCCCAAGTGTGATAAACTAAAGTAATCCATGCTAAGAAATATAATTAAATTGTTGCAAGTTAAAAAAAAATAATTGTGGTACTACTGAGTCTCTACTGTGCAGAGATAGCTGGGCAGTGTAAGTGCCTGCCTGGAAAGTGCCAAGACCTGGGTTCAATCCCTGGTACTGCATGCCATGCCAGCCCCATGCCATGTTGGCCACTGAAACAAGGTGTGGTTGTGCATGCCTATAATCTCAGCACTGGGGAAGCTGAGGCAGGAGGATCAGCATGAGTCTGAGCTCCATAGTGAGACCTGTATCAAATAGATACATGGATGATACATAGATAGATAGATAGATAGATAGATAGATAACCTTGTAATACCAGGAAGAAGAAAGAAGAAAAAGAACAGAAACATGAATATATATCATATGCCATTCTTTTTCTTATGAATCTAATAAGTCATATTTACCAATTTTGGCCCAAATGATTACATGTTTGAAGTTTAAGGCATTGTTATTTAAAAATGAGAAAATTGGACCTAAGTGGAATTGAGATTTCTTATTTTTTTATATTATGGCAGGCTCAGCCTGCCCTGAGGGTGGGGCTGGCGCAGCACGTGGTGCCAGGAATCGAACTGCAGTCCCTGTGGTTGCCTAAGCTTGCCTAAGTAAGCTCTTTAGACCACTGAGCTATCTTGCTGGCCCCTGGAATTGAGATTTTTATACTTGAAAAGATGAAATTATGCTATTAGACATTAGCGTATATATGTGTATTTAAATATCCAGAATACAACTATATACATATATGTATTCAAAAATTCAAGACTAAAAGAGTGAAGTTGAAATTCTATGATAGCCAGTGTGAAGAAAGACAAAGTAGAGATACAATGAAGAGGGATTTAGAGGGAACCCAGCACCGAATTGTAAAAAGGCAGACGTATGTGATAATTTCATAATGAATGCCATAAATATGTAGATGAAAGGAATACATAGGGAATGTGTGTAGGAAAACATGACTCAACTCTATGCTGCATATAAGAAGCTCATTTGAAATCAATTACATAGACGGCTTGAAAGGAAAAGTATGAAAACATTATGCCATGCAACAGGATTATTCAATGAATCTATTAATATCTAATAAAATAGATATTACTGGAGACATAGAGTAACATCGCCTAATGATTAAAACTTGAATCCCCTAGGAAGATACGCTAGTCCTAAACATGTATGCACCGAACAACAGAGTCTCAAAACATACACAACAAAATTCAATGGAGATGAAAGTCGACATAGACAAACCCACAATTGTGTGTCCTTTCTCACTTCATGACTCACACACTATCTCCACAACGCAGACAACCAACAGCGCCCAGCTAATCCATAGACTGCAGCGGCACTCAAGTGAATTCAGTGTTCCCCAAGGTCGACCATATCATCCATCTTAAAGTAAGCTACAGGGAAGATTAAACAATTGAAATCAGCCAGGCGTGGTGGCACTCGGGAGGCTGAGGCAGGAGGACTGCTGGGAATTTGAACCAGCTTGAGCTACAGAGTTCGAGGCCAGCCCAAACTGCGTGGCGGGACCCTGTCTCAAAAATAGTAAAAGGAGGGCCAGCCAGATAGCTCAGCAGACTAAAGCACCTGCTTAGGCAGACACAGGGACTGGTGTTCGATCCCCAGTGAGCTGTGCTGGCCCCACCACGGGGGTGTGCTGAGATCGTGATTGAGATTGGGTGTGGTGGCGCACGTCTGTCATCCCAGTGCACGGGAGGCTGAAAACAGGAGGATCACTAAGGATTACTTAGATTACTAAGATCTATGTATTGAGACCCCGTAGACCCTGTACTAAAATAATAAATAAATAAATAAATGGAATCATTTAGAATGGGTTTTCTGATCATAATGGAATCAAACCAGAAAGATAGTAAGGTCCCTAAAACATGTAAATTAGACATCATACTTCCAAATAATTCTTTTCTTTAGTTTTTAAATTTTGCATCTTTAGTATTTGCTTACATTCGTTGTAGAAAAATATATACATGCAGAAATATGCAAAGAAAATCAAAAAATTACCCAATATCTGTTCCTCAAATATAATGACAAAAGATTTTTTTTTCTTTTTGAGACACAGTCTTACTATGAGTTCAGGCTGGCCTTGAGCTCACTTTTGTAGCCCAGGCTGGTCTCTTTCTTTCTTTCCTTTTTTTCTGGTGGGACCAGGGTTCAAACTCATGACCTTGCCCTTGTTAGGCAGGCACTTGTGCCACGGAGCTATCTCCCCAGCCCCAAGATTTTTTATATTTCTGGCTAGTTTTTTTTTTTTTGGTACATTTACATGGTATTTTATTTTTATTTATTTATGTATGCATTTATTTATTTATTTGTTTATTTATTTATTTATTGTCTTTTTGAGACAGAGTCTCTCTATGCAGTTCAGTCTGGCCTTGAACTTACTTTTGTAGCCCAGGCTGGTCTTGAATTCACATTGATTCTCCTGCCTCCACCTTCCAAGTGCTGGGATTACAGGCATGCGCCACCACGCCTGGCCCTATTTTATTTTTTTAAAAAGTATTTATTTAAAAATATGTATGTGTATATGTACGTATGTTCTGGCCGGCTCAGCCTGCCCTGGGGGTAGGACTGGCGCAGCATGTGATGCCAGAGATTGAACCACGAACCCTGCAGTTGCCTAAGCTTGCATAAGCAGCGCTTTAGACCACTGTGCTATCTCACTGGCCCCTACATAGTATTTGAAAACAAAGCTAGTATTGTCAAATGTTTTACTTTTAAAAATTTTTTTATTACACAGCCGCTGTTTCTTTAGGGCATTGTGTCTCTGCCAACACGACTTTCAGTTGACTGATTTGCAATTTAAATGAAACAATTTACCTGCAATGGCTGGATATTCCCATTATTTTGAATACATGCAATTAAACACTTTTGTACACAGTTAGTTCTCCGTATGTATCCTGGCACATATTTAAGGAGCAATTTCTAGGAGAGATGGACAAAGTGTATGTATACTTTTAAGCCTTTGAAACATTTTACTCAATTTCTCTTGAGAAAGACTGGACCAATTTACAGTCACACACAGCGTCCTGTTTGTTCTGCACGTTCCCTGGCAACACAGGAAAGCCTCAGCCTTTACCGCTGCAAATTAAGAGGAAGAAACGAGAAGGTCGTCTGCTTCAACTTTCCCTAAAATAGAAGGCTGCGGCCGCGCGCTCTCCATCCGACCCTCGCCTCTGTCCTCGGGTAGTTGGAGTCTCCTAGGCCGGGCTCCAGCGCGCCCTGTCTTGTCTTTCTCGCCCCATGTTCTCCGCTCGCAGGAGCGGGCACGAGAGCTCTGCGCCTTTCCCCATTCGTTCCTTCTTTGAGTTCAGTACCCTTCTCAACATGGTTAAAATCAGGACGTCGTCTTCTGGGAAGCCACGCATTTCATGGTTTGGTAACAGAACCGAGAACTGAGCCGTGCTCTTCAGGTGACGGAGGGTCTCTGATCATTCCGTGCATCCCACCTGGGGTGCGGTGGTGAGAAACCAACTTTGGGCTTTCTTAGCATAGTCTCTGAGGGTCTTTAAGGCCGGATCACCTGAAACCGCCTCCTTGAGCTCCTCCGGCAGTGGGAGTCAGTTGCCATGGCAACGCTTGCGTGGTCCATTCCAGCCTCTGTAGCAGGAGCCACCTCTGGAGCTGTGGTCCTACCGATCACACCTGCTCCCCAGGTGTGCAGCGCAGCAGGAGGCTCTCTGCCCTGCAGCTCAAACGAGGTCCCTTGACTGGGATCCTCGTCCCCTCTGAGTGGCATTGCAGTCCTGGCTTCCTAGAGGTCTCTACGAGGACTTCTCTTGTTTGGGGGCAAGGTGGCACACTCGCCTGGCACGGGAATGGCTTCCATCACGGAAGGTCTGAGGCCTCCTGGCGGTCCTGTCAATGAACCGATCGAGGATGACCGTATCGCCGGGCTGAACCTCTTCCCTCAGGCACCCCTGGCGGTGGTCCCCGTGATGTGTGTGGAGCCCTCTGCCTTCGGGGCCCGGATGTTGGCCTGGTGGCTGACTTTCGAGGGCACGATGGTGGGCTGCTTCCCACGTCTGGCTGTCAACATTCTTTGTCTTCCCCAAAATTAAAGCATCCGAGGACTTACCAAATGGAGTACGCACGTACTTTCCTGCGCTTCCTTCTAAAATCTCTGGATCACCCAGGCCTGTTCCACCAATTATTCCAATCTTTACAGGCATGGCGGCGGCGGCGGCGGCGGCGGCAGTGGTGGCAGGGGGGACAGATCTCCCCGAAATAATTTTTGGTTCAGAAAGAAGTCTCAGGAGAAAATGCCTCGATCACAATGGCAACATAAGCGCTCCGTCAGCGTCTGCGGGATGCAGCTACTCCGGTGTGGAGAGGGAAGTTCACAGCGCTGATGACTGTGCTAGGACTGAGGCAAGGTCCGGAAGCTGTAAATTATATGTCTCTTGCAAGAAATTATAAAAAGAAGAGCAAAATTAATTCAAAACAGAAAATAATTGGTTAAAGAGAAGATGTCAATGAAACTAAAAATTCACAAATAGAGAAAACCAATGGGAAAAAAAACACCCTATCCTTTAAAACAAATCAATGAAATCGATAAAATGTGAGTGAGATTGGCAAAAATTAAAATTGATAAGAGAGAATTGCTAGCAACAGCATCGAAAGCCGTCACCACGTGTTTTTCAGCCGTTAAATGCACCGAAAATGGAACCTGTGGCCTTTGCACTAAGCTACAGCCCCAGGTGCTTTTTACAATTTTTAAGTTTGAAGTAGGGTTTGTTTATTGTGGGTTATTAGTTGTGGGTGTATGTGTGTGCGTGTGTGTATTACTGGGGATTGAACGCAAGGACCTCATGCTGCACTATAGCCCCAAGCATTTAACAATATTTTTAAAATTTTAAGGCAGTGTCTTGCAACTGCCTGGGTGGGACTCAGACAAGTTATTCTCCTGCTTAGCCTCCTGGAGTCCTAGGGTTACAGGCGTAACTCATCATGGCCAGCTCAAATCAGTATTCCTAGAAATTTAGATCTAAAAATCCCCAACAAAATATTAACCAGCCAAGTATAAAAAACAATATCTAAAAGTACTGCCTAGGAACTCCAGAGAGATTTAGTACAATATACAGGCTTATTCAACCCTGGAGGAGCAATCTACTACAGCAGCAAACCATAAGAGAAAAACCAGAATATGTGTCTATAATATGCATGTATATGCAATTTATGAAAATACATTTTGATGCATGTTAAATGAATTTTTACATGCTAGAAAAAATGAATTTAAATTCTGGTTGTAATAATGTACCCAAATAAAAAATGCTTAAAAATTTACTAAGACTTTTACACTGAAAATGATGCTGAGCCTTTAAAGACCAAGGTGGAGAAGTTTAGTATTTACTGTCTCCATTTCCTGGGTTGTAAAACTAAGTAGTGAGATGTCAGCTTGCTCTGGGTCTTTGTTTCAAGAAAACCCAATCTAGATTTCAGTCATCATTTAAAATCAAAATTGACTGAACAGATTTTAAAATTAAATGTAGATACAGACAACTTAGATTGCAATGAAGAGTGTCTTGAGGTCCAGGCAGGTAGCTTAGTGGCCACAGCACTTACCTGGCAAGCACAAGGTCCCCAGTTTGATTCCCAGTACCTCAAAAGAGAGTGTTATCAAATGGAAGAAAGGAGGAAGGGAACCATATATCTGTATATACCCAGGATAGCCAGGAGGAAGTACTGCTAATTTCTATTTGCTTATTGGAAGGAACAGTTAATACTCACGATTTTTATTTTCATCAATTTTACATGCTTCTATCAGGCAATCTGAGCAAGTGCTTTGAAGTCAACAATGCGCAGTGCATCAACCACTGATGAATTCCTATCGTCTTGTTTTCTGAAACTCTGCATCATTGCTGGTGTGTGTTTTTTTTAAAAATCATTTTCTATGCTGTTTAAAATGAAAGTGTCTCAACCAATTTTTAGTATAACTATTGTTAATCTGATATGAACTCCTTGAAGAAGGGGACCATGTGTTTGTCATGTCTGTGTCTCTTAACACAAGCACAAATAATTTTACAAA
The DNA here is from genome assembly GCA_004027915.1 of Capromys pilorides. NCBI lineage: Eukaryota > Metazoa > Chordata > Mammalia > Rodentia > Capromyidae > Capromys > Capromys pilorides. Next base: position 6,496 of record PVKN010008022.1, read on the forward strand.
AATGTGTAGAACTAGTTAAAAAAAAATAACTGTTGTAGTTTGGGGATTTTGCAATAGGAACAATACAACACAGGACACACTATAATACTAGCTCCTGAGAAATCACCTGAAGAATCACACACAAGAAGTGAGGAAATCGGTCCACACGCTAACGACCAAAGAATCCACCTGAGGGCCTGGATCCGATCCTGCATGGGTCCAGATAAAAACCTAGAACACTTAACAGTGCCTCCCACAAAGTCCAATTGGAGGCCTAGAGCCCACAACAGAGTCTCCTGCGGACCCGCCTCACGGATCTGTGGAGGAAAGGCCCGAAGGTCAGTGTGGTGGGAGGCAGGATGTCTGTGCCAGAGGGTGGAGGGGTCTGAACTGGAGCCAGGAAGCAGTGCTCAAGGTGAGCACCAGAGCATCCCCTGAAGGTACCACAGCCGTGCTCAGTGACAGTGAGATCCCAAGGGCCTCCAGCGATGTGCAAAGCCGAGTTCCCATCAGGAAAGCCAACACTACAAGCTTCTCTATGAGGCCGAGCAGTGCACCATTTTCCTTTCCAGAGCCAGGAAGCAATGCTCAAGTGGAGGACCAGAGCTCCCTCAAAATAAACTACAGCCATTCTCAGTGATGACAAAGGTCCTGAGCTCTTCTGACAAGAACAGCCAAACTCATCAGGAAAGCCAGCACGACAAGGTCACCCAGAAGAACAGCCCAAGAGAACTAGTGGCTTCCAACAGCCCCGACAGCTTCCGCAAACAGCATCCTAACTGTCCTGAGAGCTGCTCCTGTTCTGCCCCTGTGCAGCTGCTGGCAACAACCCCCAGGGGCCTTCTGCACCCAGCACCATGCTAGTTCAATCCAGCTGGGTATAATATATTGACCATCAGTCAGAAATCCCCTAGAAACTACTTGGTCTTTATGGGTTTTAATCTGAGAAAAGAAGAAAGACTGGGTATGTCAATCCCGGACAGGTGGGCAGAAAACTTTGCATCGGAAATGCAGCTTATTATTATTATTCTTTTCTCTCCAAGAGCAAGGTCCTGAACCACAGTCCCGTGGTTTTCTCTGGACACATGGGGGCTTGCCCTGAGGTTGCCAGTGAGATTGGTTTTACATTAAGGCATTACTTGGCATCAGGCTTCAGCCAATCCCAGATTTAATTCTTCATGATACATATTGCTTGCCAGTTGGTGTCTAAGTTTATATGGCCCCTAATGATTCTGGCCTACAATGGCTTGTGTTTTCCTTTCCTGTAACACCACTGCTGTGCCCTGTGTCACTCAGCTCTTCCAGGTGAGACCCTGGCTTTCTTTGAATATTTTTTAGGGTAGTTTGGTCTTCATTTCACCTTTGAGGCTGCTTCTTATTTCACCCACAGCAAGGGGAAACTGCAGGTGCTGGACTAGAGGGTTGGTTCTAGAACCAGCCAGGAGTTCTGGGCTGGAGGACACAGAACCTGGGAGCTTCCCACTCAGCAGAAGCTAGGAGCAAGGGCGCAGAGCAGCCTGGGTTATGTGAGACACACGGACCTTGAGTTTGTCTTGGCCGTTTATGACAAACTTCAGTGCTGCCTCTTGAAGTGGGTCAGGAGGCAAAAGGCTTCAGTACACCTGTGCTGTGAGAAAGCCATGATCCAATCTGGTGCTGTCTTTACAAATCTGAAACTTCTGTGAGCTGTGCTACTGGACTCTATCCATGAGCTGGACATGCTTAGTGACCACAATCTGCAAAGCGTGACACGTTTGTTCTTCAGCCCAAGAAGAGGAAGAATGCTCACGCATTTCACTTCAGCAGTGTGAGTCCTGGAATGTTTAGCTCTTCTGGGAAAAGCAAGTGATATCCCCGCATCTACGCTGCTCACTTTGGACAGCTGCATGTCTCCAGGAGCTTTGTCTCCATGAAGCCTTCTTTCTGCATGGAAAACTGGTGTCCTCCACGGCCACCATTCTCCCATCCACTCCAACAGGATTGCAGCTCCACCACCAGCATGGTCCTGTTAGGCTCCATCACTTGAGGTGCTGCTGCTGCCCTTTGGAAGAAGCAGAGGGGCACTGCAGCAAGGTTAAACTCAGGGAGGGAGAAATCCCAGCCATTGTTCACCTCCCAACACCCACACTCGACTTCCAGAAGATTCCCTGATCAGCCCCGCCCCTTCACTGCTCATGGACCGATCCCTTTGAATACTTAAGGTAAGCTCCTTAGTTATGGACACCAGCTCATGGATTTTATTGCTTGTCAGTTTTCTAATACTTTATTCTTAATCCACAGCCCAGTGGACATTAATAGATTAAATCCACCTCAAAGGCTAGCTGCTTTGTGTTAACAGAAATTGCAAATTGGTATTGGTCTATGTTTGCATGCTTCTAACTACACAAAGTTGTTTATTTGAGATGAGGTTTGGTCCAATTTAGTGTCCATTAAAGTTATCCATAATGGCTTTTGAAATCTTTCTTTCTTTTGTTTATCTCCTAGAGACGTGACAGCACATGAATGTAGTCACCCCAGCTAGAGCCACTTTTTCCTTCCATTAGGTCATCATTAAAGACAGCACCAAACTAAGCATTTAAAGAGAAGTACAAAGCCAGACATTTCTAGTGCTTTCTTGCATTCTGCATCCTGACATTTCTGACTAAGAAGATTTAGATAGGGTCAAGGTGATACACAATAAACAGCCTGTTTACATAAAGCTGTCACAGTGTCCACTATGTGCTGACTCTGTACAAGACATAAAACAGAGGAATAGTGAGATGAGATTGAGCCACACAGGTGACATCTACAGGTGTGTATGTGCAAGCTACAGATAGCATCCAGCCATGCCACAGAGGTGGAGCGTCTGTGGTGTACCACATAGCATACTCTGGGGATTCCAGGAATGAAAAAATAAAGTTATCAGATATACACGCAGATGATCAAAGATATGCTTGATAAAGGTCAAGAGAAAGGTTTAAATTCATTCTATGGGAACTGTGATGTTAATACTGTTGGAACTACGAAGAAAGGAGTCACACAATTGGAAAGACCCTAGGAGACATTACTGGGGAATGTGACATTTGGACTAGGCTTTAACAAATGGGTAGCAGTTTCCCTGGAAAGGAGGGGTATGCCATATGGGTGAAGGAGTACAAATGAAGGCCTAAAACTGGGGAGCCTCGTGCTCTCTGCATCGTTGTGTCCATAAACACTAAGAACGCCAGCTGCTTCTTTCGTAATGGTAGAGAGACGGGAAGCAGTCGGTAGGTTCGCCCGAGAGTGAGCGCTGCACAGTGATTGCGTAGAGATCGCTTGGTGGAGCGGACACTGATTTCCAAGGACTCACGGACCCTGTAGAGCCAACCGCAGGTGAATCTTTGAACAAGGCCGAGGTGCTCAGGGCAGGATGACCCTTTGACCTACGAAGATCTTATGATGTTGGGCCACAGACAAATGGAATTGATGACTGTGTGTGATACAGTTGCCAATTTTGAGAATCACGACATCCAAACTTGGAAGAAATCTTAGGGCGTTCAGATCTTACCCCTGTATTCTCTTCAGGAGGAAGATGAGTTTGGTGTAAAGGATGACTTTTTCCAGAGTGTTGTGCCAGTTTCACAAAGACTCTGATCTCAAGATGAAGTTCTTCAAATTTCAATGTAATTGTTATCCATATCAGAGGAGAGAAGAATGTGATGAACAACCTTAACTCACCTTACTTGGGCTTGGCAGGTGATTTTAATGTCACCTGTATGCTGTTTGCATGTAATTTGTTTTTATGTATTAAGTACAGGGTTTCAGGGTCTCATTACACAGATCAGACTCATAGCGATCCTCCTGTTTTCAGCTTCCTAAGCACTGGGATTACAGGCATGGGCCACGACACGCAGTCTCAGTTGCCATTTCAGTGCACCCTTGGGGTGGGGCTGGCATGGCATGCTGGGAATCGAACCCCAGTCCCTGTGCCTGCCTAAGCAGGCACTTTAGTCTGCTGAGCTAGCTATCTGGCCCACCCTGCATATGATTGAAAAGAAAAGGTCATATATTTTTTTCTTTATTTTTAACTTTTTAAAAATATATTTTAGGAGAATAAGAAAAATAAAAAGACCATTAGAAATGATATAAAGTTTCACTAACAAAAGATAAGAATTCAACAATGGCAATGGTTGTTACACTGCATATTGTTGTCTTCAAATTAGTTGTTCAGATTACAGATATAAGCATACAAAATTGGTGAAAAATTATAACAAAAATTAAAAAAGAGAAAAAAATTAAGCTTTAACTGCTCTTTTTCAACAGACCAGCAGAAGAAATCAGCAGTACAGTTATCCAAGCTATTCTGTATATATGTTTCTTCTTTCTTTTTCTCTCTTTCTTTCTTTCTTTGTTCTTGTCCCAGTTGTTCCTTTCTTTTGAACGGTTTCTTTCCCTTTCTCAGTATCTATTGTACCAGAAAGGTTGTCTGTTAAATATTATCTGGCTTAAGCTTGTGTTAACACAGTTTGCGAACTCTGAGCTCAGTCCTCAGTTATGACTGTTAAGGATGGGAGCCAAACGCAGTAGAACTGCACTGAGTAAAGAGTAGGTGTAAACATTCCTGGGGGATACGAGGAACACGTGTGGAGTCCCAAGATCAAAGCCCACGTATTTCACCTCAGTCCTGATAAGAACGAGCTGAAGCAGGTCACGTGTCCATTTCACAGTCGGGGAAATTGACACACGGTGAATTTGCTTGACCAGGTTCGTAAGAGAGGACCTAGGGAATGGGATTCAGAAACACCCGCCTGTGCTAGGCTAAGCGCAGTGCAGTAAGAAAGGTGAACATTGCACAAATTAGTGTGTGTACTGTGTCTACCTCAATGTCTAGCGCATAATAAATACTCCATAAATGGTAAAGTTATTAACGGAAGATGAAGTTACTGGTCTACAGTGTTATGTAGCAAGGTGATTAAGGAGAGTCACGCCTTTAGTTTTCAAAATACTATAATTTGTTGTTGTTTGGTTTAATTCTGCTTCAGACATCTGTGGTTTATTTTGTTTTGTTCTGGTACTGGGAATCAAACTTAAGGCCTCTTGCTTGCCAGGTGGGCGCTGTGCTGTTAAACTGTGTCCCCGAACCCAGAAATCTAACTTATATTTTCCCAGGCCAACAAAAATAAAACTGAGTTCCACGTTAAACACATACAAAACTAAGGTTACCAAGGTCGAGTCCTTGCGCTGTCATGCATTTGGGTGTGTGTGTCACACCTAGGGTCAGGGCAGCTTCACTCTCAGAAGGCCAGAGATGAAAGCAACTCTATTGTGGACCAATGGAGACAGAAAACATGCTGTATCCACATAGCGCTTATTCTCCAATGACTGTGGTATGTTCCTCAGCATGGTGCACCTTGAAAGTGTCAAGTGAATGGTGCCAGTTCAAAACAGCAAATGTTGGGGCTGGGGAGATAGCTCAGTGGAATCAGTGCATGCCTGGCAAGCGCAAGGTCCTGAGTTCAATTCCTGGTACTGCAAAAAACAAACAAAAACAGCCAATGCTTCATGGTTCCATTTATACAAGGTACCTAGAGTGATCAAATTTATAGAAACAGCAGAATGTGGAGTGCAGTACCAGGGGCTGTTTGGGGAGGAGAACAGGTAGATCTTTTTCTGGCGAGCAGAGCTTCAGGCTTATAAGATGGAAAACCTCTGGAGTTGATGGCGGTGATGGTCACGCCATAGCGTGAAGACACTTCATGGCACTGACTTATACTGACAAAATGGTTTAAAAGGTAAATTTTATGCTGTGTGTATCACGATTTTAAGAAAGGTATGCAGATTAAAATTTTGTGTACTAAACCAAAATGCCAAGGGCTGCCCAGCAAGCCCTTGTTTATTATGATAAAAATGAGGCATTCGAAAAAAAATAGACACATAGAAGTCACTTTGATGCCAACAAATTGTGAATGTTCCCGGATAACAATTTTGTCCCAGTATTGAGGCATATTAGCCGGAGCCCTCTGCGTGCAGCCAGGGCCGAACGCTGGGCTTTAATGATCCTCTTCTCTGTTGTTTTTTCTGATTTTCTTATTCTAAAACCTATCTCTCCTCAGAGGGAATGCTGTTCCCTTAGAGCAGGGGAGTGATTTTTATAATTTATTCAGAAATTTGAGAGCACCATGGGGAGGTGGGGGAGGTCACACCAAGGCAAGATGCTTTGATCTTAGAGAAAATGCAGTTTAGAAAGAACTGGATTCTTCCTTTCTTTCTAGAAAAAGGGATGAGTAACCATGCTGGGCGCTTTGTACGTGTTGTTGCATATATATATTTCCAAATTGTAAGAGGTTAGAAAGATTTTTCTCTTGTTTCATTTCTAGTGAGGAAGGAGGCTGCTGCCTCATTAGCCAGGGAGCTACTTTTGCCTTTGGAAGAAACCAAGAGTGGGAGAGGCGCTGTTGTTTATGCGCCCCATGCGTTGGTGTTTGGGGCGCTGGCCCTTGCATGGCCGGGTGGTGTCAGCACACTCTGGGGCCCCCTGAGGAGCAAGGCACACGTGGCAAAGGTCTAACTCGGAGAGCACAAGGAAGCGAGACTGCAGAGGGCACGGAGCTTGGCACTGAGGGCGGACTGCACGGGGAGAGAGCAGGGAATTGTGGACAGAGTGACAGAGGCTTGAAAAACCTCCAGGAAGCTATCAGTAGACGCCGTGAGTTCCCCTTGGTAATTTTCTAAAACATTTGAGATCAAGTTTTGAGCTGCCCTCAGCTCTGCTTCCCATCTGAATATTGTCACCCTGACTGACTTTTGAGTTAAAATGACCACAGGGCAAGGGGTGTGTTAGAGTTCAGGCTAGTGTCTCTCAGTTCATTGAAAAGAAAGGTTTGTACTAATATTGTTTGGACAGGATCTTATACTTACGTCTTATATCTGGGAGACGACAGTATGCAATGCATTAATTATTGTTGCTCTCCTATTATCTTGCTTTGAAATTCTGTTTTACTTTTCTTTTAATAATAATAATAATAATAATAATGATAATAATAAAGATTATGCTGCAGGCCAGGCATGGAGGTGCATGCCTGTAATCCCAGTACTCCTGAGGCTGAGGCAGGAGGATTGCTGTGAGTTTGCGGCCAGCCTGGGTTACAAAGTGAATTCAAGAACAGCCTGAATTGCATAGTGAAACCCTGTCTCAGAAAGACGAGGGGGAGAGAGAGAGAGAGAAACAGACAGATAGACTGACTGAGACAGAAACAGAGAGACAGAGAGACTATACTACAGCTGGTCTCTCTGTGTCCCCTTCTCCTTACTGCCATTGTATTGTTCTTGATGAGGCAAACTCCCGCAAACTTCAAAAAGTTCTGAATATTCAGTCATGGGCTTCAGGGAGTAGAGCTAGGAGTTAAAAGAAAGGACTGCCGCCAGCCGGGCGGGGTGCTCAAATTCCGCCCCGCCATCTGCCCAGAAACCCTAGGGCAGGCCCTGATCCTCAGTTTTCTCCCCGGGGCAGGATGAGAGGGGGTCCCCAGGTCCTAGAGCTGAGGGAAGTGAGGCGGAAACTGGGAAGAGCAGAGCGAGGCGGCAGAGCCCAGGGCCCTTGGCGGATGGGAGCCGACGCGGGATGGCTTGAATTGCTGCCCATGACGCTGTGGCTTTGTCTATGTTCTAACTTTTATTGCTATGGTTTTCTTAAAAGAGAATAAAAATAATAAAAAACCAGAAACTATACAGAATTTCACTCAATAAGATGATAGGAATCCAACAATAGTTGTTATATTGCACAGTTTCATCTTTAAATTGGTTGTTCAGATTACCAGATACAAGCATGCAAAGTTGGTCAAAAATTAAAAGACAAACATTTTAAGCGTTGACTGTGCCTCTTAATAGACTAGCAGAAATCAGCAGTACAACTGTCCTAGCTATCCTGTGTGTGTATATATGTTTTCCCTTTTCTTTTCTCCTTTCCCTCATTCCAGGTGTATATATATATATATATATATATATATATATATATATATATATATTTTTTTTTTTGCGGGACCAGGGTTCGAACTCACGACCTTGCTCATGCTAGCAGGCAGGCACTTGTGCCATGTAGCTATCTCCCCAGCCCCCTTTTTTATTTATATTTTAATGGGAAGAATAGAAGTGAGGGCCCTGGGCATGCCCCAGCCCTATTGTCAGCTTATAAAGCAGGCCTTCTGGCACTTTCTTGTGCGCATGACTATTTTTAGAAGATTGTTTTGACAGTCTACGTGGACAGGAGGGTACCTGGGACTCGAGTTTTTGGCAAGGGGTGTGTATAAATAGATAAGAAAATGAATAAATGTATCGCCTGTCAAAATATCAGCCAATCCCAGAGCAGAAGAGGCCCCACCTGGTTCTCAACCTGCACCCAGGGCTGGGGTACGCGTGGAGTCAGGGTGGCAGCCTCCGCAGAGGAGCTTCTCTGTGACTTTGTCGGTGACAGAGGAAGGGCGCAGAGCGCACTCCAGAGCTTGCGTGGGGTTGCTGTGTGTTTCCAGAGCTCATCTTCCCCTCTGTATTTCTGAGGCTCGTAACCTGCACAGCCTGCATTTCCCCCCATTTTCTGGAAAGGAAGCAGAGGTGGTCTGGGGCCTGGGGCCGCTGGTCTGGCTCCAGCCTCGGCGGAACGTGAGGCCAGGTGTGCTGGCCTCTGTTCCTTGTCCTGGTCTCTGCCCACTCTGTCTCCTCCTCCCTCACAAGATCCGGGAGCACGAGGATAGCAGACAGAGGTCCGTGCATCTAAGAGAGAGCGACAGCACTGAGAGACGGAAAGTGGGTGTGGGTTGCGGGGTGCAGATGACATATAGGTTCTGGGAAACTGGGGTGCTCTTCAAAACAAGCAGCCCTCAGAGACCCCAAAGAAATGGTCTTCTGAGAGAACAAGATGGCCCATCACAGAGAAGGGTGAGAGGAGGCTTAGGCAAGCAGGTTTCACGCGTCTCCATTGGTTGATTGCTGAGGATCTAGGGTAGCCATTCTGAAGCTGTGGCTGGGTGTGAGAGGCCCGGTCAGCGGGCACGAAGGAGGGCCGAGCTTTTGGTTAGGAGTTGACTGACTGACTCTGAAGGCCCTATCCCGTTATCATAAGGGTGGCTGGGCAGAACGCAGATGGAAAAGTGTTGGAACTGGGGTTGGAGCTTTTAGCCGTTTTGGTAGGAAGTCTTTGAAGGTGTGGCACAGGTGGTGCAAATGAAAACAATGCAGCCGCCATGGAGAATGGTTTTGTGCTTATCATTGAGGGCAGAGTTAACAAGGACCAGCAGTTCTGCTTGTAGGTACACACTCCAAAGAACCGCAAACAAAGCTTCCACTAAAAGTCTGCCCGCAAGCGCTCCCGGAGGAGCATCCGAAAGGTGCGAACAACTCAAATGCCCGTCCACTGCTGAATGGTAAATAGCTGCTAGGACCGTGCAGTGGAATATTATTCACTCATGAAAACAGGAAATGCTGATGCACACCACTTTGGATAAACCTTGAAAATGTACCAAGCCAAAGAGCCAGACAAGAAGATCATGTATTGTGTGATTCCATGTACGTGAAATACGGAAATCCAGAGAGCAGCTTAGCGGATGCCGAGGGGGAAGGCATGGAGTTTTCCTTTAAAGCTACGTTGTCTTTCCAACCTAGGTAGAGGTGGTGGCTGCACGGAATGCGAATGTATTATGCACCACTGAACTGGATGCCTGAACATGATGAAAATGATGACTTACATATTTAATATGCTAAATTCTTTTAAAGATAAACTTATTATTTGCTACAGGGTCTTACTACACAGCTCAGACTATAGTGATTCTCCTGTCTCAGCCTTCCCAGCTCTGGGATTATAGGCCTGCACCACCATGCCTGATTTCAGTGGCCAGCACAGTGGGCCTGGATTCTGGGGCCGGCAAGGCAGGTGGTACTGGGGATCGAACCTGGGTCCTTGAACTGCCAGGCAGATGCTTAGGCCACTGAGCTATCTCCCCAGCCTGTGTTATATAATTTTAAAGAAGCAGATGACCTGAAATTGCCCTTCTGAAATGTAGGCAGCACAGGTGGTGGGGACATGCTGTGACGTCTCCCAAGGCATCAGCTGGAATTCTGGGACTTTAGGTAGAACGGTAAAGAAAAGTTAAAGCAGAAAATGCGATGCTAAGAAGTTCACAGCGAACGCTGTCAGTGTCTCTGCAATTTGTCATTTCTAAATTAAAGTTCAATATAATTAAATTTGCTATTTTATTTGATGACTGTCTAGAACACATCGGATTTTACCCAAGTGCTTCTACTCAGCGATGAACCCACTTGTTGGTGATTTAGCTACACCGCCAGTCCTCTCCACGAACACACGGAGAGGAAAACTTTCCACTGTAGTAATTTCTCGACGGTTGAAGTCCAGAGATGGAGACGAGCCTTTCGCTTACCTTGTTCTGTTGTCTGGACCGTGTATAATGAATACACATCATCTCTATCAACATAATTGCATGATTTTTTTTTTTTCTTGCATTCACCAGCTGCTAAGCAAGCAAAGAAAACAGGGCTGATAGATCAAGATGTAATGACGGTTAATTTAATTTCTTCCTCGGGTTATATTTTTTCAATTTTGAAAGTAATATTTTGAAAATCACAAAACAGAGAAAGAAGCCCTCGGCCGCTCGCCCAGTCCACAGACTGCTGGGGGCAGAGCGGCTGGGCCGCCTTGCAGATCCGCCCCCTCCAAACCTCCGTTCTCAGCCTGGAGCCAATCTTGCCAGAAGGAGTCTGGCTCTGTTTTCGCCAAAATTCAATTTCGGTGTCATTTCCCCGCGATGGTGAGCGCTGACTCGGTGGTTGGACATCTGTCCTTCAAAATGCCAGCGTTGCAGAGGAGGGCATCGCCAGCGCTTCTTCTCGGGAGCGTGTTCCAGCTCCAGGAAGTTAGCCACCTACTGCCTCCCACCTGCCCGCCCGCCCGGGGAGGCGGCATCCGCTGCGCTGGCCAGGATGCGCTGCTCCACCAGGCCGCTGGGGACCCAGGCGCCCGCTCCAGCAGGGCTTCGTGGCGTTTGCGCATCCATTTCCATGCTGTTTATTGAGTTCCTGGGAGCTATAAATGTTCATTCCCGGTTGTCAGTAATATTCTCCTTGAGACCATTTTTTTTTTTTTTTTTTTTTTTTTCAACTGCAGGAAATAGAAGCCAACTTAAGCCAAAAGGGAAACATTGTGCAGCAATACCGCTTGGTCTTGCAGATTTCAAACGCAGAAACGCTGCTTAGGCGTGACAGAGCGAGGGGCGCCGGGCGGGCAGCTTTGGTTCCTTGCTCTGCCACGGAGGTGGTTCTCTGGGTTACTGAAAAATTTACCTTCTCTCGCAGTGAGCCTATCGGTAGACTGTCGCTGCCTCAAGCAGGTGACACCTGGGAGGAGCTGTCACAGTGCACTTTGAATTCTTGTGATGACGACCAATCAGTTACTGAAGTCCTGATTTCTAAACTTTCCAGCCTACGTTCTTTTAAGAATGACCACACAGTTCCACGGATTTTGTTTGTCCTGGTCTAGCTTTAGGGAAAAAAGTAACTTGATCTTCACTCGGTTCCAAATGAGAATTTTTTTTTTTTTAATCAGAATTTATTTCAAAATCGCTATCAGTACACTTCGCACTACATATTGATTACGCCTGCCTCGGGGAGCTGGGACACACACATAGCGCATTTAATTCCTCGTGCGCCCTCTCCTCCTTCCCTCCGCCCCTTCACCCTGTCTCTTGGCCCCCTGCCCATTTGAAAAAGATCTTTCTGTTTCCTGTTATTCATCTTTATTTTGCTTTTAAAATTATGCATACTTTAGAGGTCGGCGAGACAGCTTAGCAGACCAAGCTCCTGCTGAGTCGAGCGCAGGGACGGGGGTTCGAGCTCCCATGCCACATGAAGCGCTGGCCCTGCCCCCAGGTGCCCTGATTCTGCTACGGAGTCTGGGCGTGGTGGTGCAGGCCTGTAATCCCAGCCCCGGGGAGGCTGAAAACAGGAGAACAGCTACAAGTCCCAGCTGCATAGTGAGACCCTGTACCAAATACAAAGAAAAACCATGTGGTACTCAAGCCCTGTGGCGTTCATTTCTTTGGCTTCGGTTGGTCTCGAGGGGCGTGCATTTTCCTGCAGATGAGTCACGGTTTTTCCTTCTTTGTGCAGAGTAGGGCTCCGCTGTGTACCAGCGCCGCATCTTCTTTATCCGTTCATCTATTGATGGACAGGCAAAGTGAACACCCAAAACTATGAGTTACCCAGCTGGCCCTGCCCCCAGGGTGCTCTGAGGCGGCAACGGAGACAGGGCCTGGTGGCGCGTGCCTCTAATCCCAGCTCTTGGGAGGCTGTAAACAGGCGGATCACTACTGGTCCAATCCAGTAGTGAGACCCTGAGCACCCTGTAGACCCTTCCCTAAAATACAAAAAAAAAAAAAAAAAAAAAAAAAAAAAAAAAAAAAAAAAAAAAAAAAAAAAAAAAAACCCAAAACACCACTCGAAGTTATGAGTTATGCTGTTATGTGCATGGGTTTGCTCTGTGTCTCCCTGGAATACGTTGACTGATTCTTTTGGGAAGAGTCCCAGGAGGGCGAGAGCTGGGGTGTTAGCTTTTCGAGAGATTCCATACTGGTTTCCATAGCAGTTGTACGAGTCTACGTTTCCTCTAGCACTGGCAGGGCTCCTCTTGGCCCTTTGGAATTTGTCATTGTTTGATTTCTCGCTGTGAGCCATCCCTTCTGCAGCAAGATGGACTCTCAGGGCCGTTCTAGCTTGCATTACTCCAATAGCCAGAGGAGTTGAAGATTTTTTCATTATTTCTTTTTCTGAAGTGTCTTTTCATTTCAGTAGCCCACTGTTTGATTTGGTCTTTTATTTCTCTATTCTTTATTTATTTTTGAGACAGGGTCTTGATATGCAGTTCAGGCTGGCCTTGAGCTCATTTTTGCAGCCCAGGCTGGTCTCGAACTCGCACCGGTCCTCCTGCCTCAACCTCTCAAGTGCATGTGGTCTTTTATTTATTATAGGTGTGTGGTCTTTCATTTTACTTTATTTTACTTGTATTTTTAGTGTTTTTTATTATTTATCTGCTCATTTATTTTTTATATTTTAGTACAGGGTCTATAGGGTCTCACTGCACAGATTGGACTACTAGTGATGCTCCTGTTTTCAGCCTCCCAAGCACTGGGATTACAGACGCAGGCCACCACACACAGTCTCAACCACTGTCCCAGTGGGCCCCGGGGGCGGGGCCGGGGCCGGCATGCACGCTGTGGATTGAACCCTGGTTGCTGCGTCTGCCTAAGCAGGATCTTTAGTCCACCGAGCTACTTGACCAGTCCTAGTGTCTTTAATATTAGACAGGGTCATTTAAAATTTTTTTTCATGTTTTCTAATTATATGGACTTTTCCTAAGGAATAGGTAGAAAAATTATTTTTCCCATTCTTAAAGTTGTCTTTTTGCTTCATTGTTTTCTTTGCTTTTCAGAATCTTAAATTTGATATGATTTCAAAAAAATTAAAAAAAAATCTTTGGTGCAATTTCTTACACCTTTACAGTGCTGTTCAAAAAGTTTGCCTACCCTTGTCTTGGAAAGTTTTACCTATTCTACCTTCCATCAGATGAAGTATATCTGTAAAATCTTTGATCCGTTGCAATATTAGTTCAGTGCATGGTGGGCTACGTGGGCCCAGACTCCACCCTCTGTGTGAGGATAGCCATAGCTTCCAGCAGCATTTTTTCCTGGGGCTCTCCTATCTCCCGTGTATGCCTTTGGTCTCTTTGTCAACCCACGGGCTGCTGGACATGCATCTGCACCCTCTATTCTATTCCTTGGATCCACATATCTGTTTTTGTCCCACTACGATGCTGTTTTTATCACCATAGCTTTGTACTATGTTTTCAAGTCTAGGATTGTGATGCCTCCGGCTTTCCTCTTGTTACATGTGGCTGCTTTTTCTCTGAGGGGTCCTTTTTAGTTCTGTATGAATGCTAACACTTTTTTCTATTGCTAGAGAAAAGAATGCTCTTGGCATTTTAGTTGGAATTAAACTAAACATGGCCCCTTTGGTTATGTCAGTCCTGCCTACCCAGGAACAGGGGATATCTTTGCATTTTCTATGTCCTTTTCAGTTTCCTTAATAACAGTCCTATAGTTTTGTTAGAAATATCTTTCATTTTCTTGGTGTCTCAGTGATTTTTTATTTATTGTTGTAGAAAGATTTTTTTTTTCTGTTTTCTTTTTGGCTAGTTCAGGCTTCCTTACGGGCGAGTCTTGTGTGACTCGTTAAGCTGGGGATCGAACTGCAGTCCCCTGCGCCTGACTGTGTTTGCCCAAGTGGCGCCTTAAACAGCCAAGCTAACTCCCAAGCCCCTCTGTTGTTGGGATAACATATCTGACAACAGCAATTAAAGAAGGAAAGGTGCATTTAGCTCCCAGTTTGTGGAGGTTTTAGTCTGTATTTAGCTGGCTCCCCAGAAGAGGGGCACATGGCAGAGAGCAGCAGTCTACGGTAGCAGAAAACAGCGAAGAGCCACAGGAAGGGCAGCAGCTGAGCTGTTAGACAGCCTCTCTCCCCTCCTTCTATTCTATTATAAGCAGGCTACCCTGGGGCTGGGGGAGTGGAACTCACGCAGTGTCGGTGCCCTCCTCCTCCTGCACAGGATGAGGATGTTTACAGACTAAGAACCCTGGCTCTCTGCGGAGTCACTTAATTAAACTCCTAACCTTCTCAAGTTGACACCATGTATCAACCAGCACCCCTGGTTAGCTTAACTTTCTTTTATTTATTTGGTGCAGGGTCTCACTATACAGCTCACACTCATGGTGATCCTCCTGTTTTCAGCCTCCCCAGTGCTGGGATGACAGGCGTGTGCTACCATGACCAGCTTCGCTGGCTGGCTCAGCACGCCTTGGAGCACGGCTGGTGCAGCATGAGGTGGTGGGGATTAAATCCTAGCTCCTGGGCTTAAGCAAGCGCTTGGTCCGCTGAGCTATCTGGCCGATCCTGGTTAATTCAAGCATGTGATTTTTCTTGATGCTATTGTGAATGATTTTGTTTTCCTGATTTCTTTCCCAATGACTTTATTATTGGTGTAGAGGACTATTGATTACTGTGTACAAGACTGAGGATACAGCTCGGTGGCATAAGCACCTGCTTGGCACGTGCAAGGTCCTGTGTTTGATCCATCATAGGAAAAAAATATTGTATATTGATTTTCTATTGTCCTACGAGGGTGAAATTACTTGTAGCAGTGTTTCATTAGAATTTTGGGGGTCTTCTATGTAGAGGATTATGTTATCAGCAGATAATCATGACTTGACTCCTCCTTTACCTGTGTGTATCTTTTCCTTTCTCTCTCTTGCCTAATTGGGCTTGCTGAGTGCTTTACTAAACAGGGGTGGTGATAGTGGACATCCTGTCTTGTTCTTGATTTTAGAGAGAAAACGTTAGTTTTCTTCTACTTTTTTTTTAATGGGGTCTTGCTGTATAGTTCAGGCTGGGCTTGAGCTCTCTACATCTCCTGGGCTGGCCTTGAACTCACAACGATCCTCCTGCTGAGGGCTGTGTTTACAGGCATGAGCTGCCACCGCTCAGCAAGATTTTTTTTTCTTTTTTGGTCTTTTTGAGGCAGGGTTTTGCTATGCAGTTCAGATTGACCTTGAGCTCACTTTTTGTAGCGGAGGCTGGTCTTGAACTCACACTGATCCTCCTGCCTCAGCCTCCCAAGTGCTGGGATGACAAGTGTGTGCCACCAGGCCCGGCTTCTTCTACTTAAAATGATGTTGATAGTAGGTTTGTTGCAAGTGGCTTTATCAGTCTGAGGTGCTTCTATAATTATTTTCTTCAGGGTTTTTATGATGAATGAATATTACCTTTTGTCAAGCTTTACTCTACAACTGTTTAGATAACCATGCTTCTATTTCTTTCTTTCTTTCTTTTTAGTTTTAGGGAAGACTCTACAGGGTGTTCAGGGTCTCACTACTTGATCAGACTCATAGTGATCCACCTGTTTACAGCCTCCCAAGAGCTGGGATTACAGGCACATACCACCATGCCCAGCCTCAATTGCTATCTCAGTGTGTGCTGGGGGCAGGACCAGTACAGCACGCTGCGGGGATTGAACTTCTGGCCCCTGGGTCTGCTTGCAGGTGCTTTAATCTGCTGAGCTATTTGGCCGGCCCTTGCCAGTATCTTCTTAAGAATTTTTGTGTCTATATTCATGATTGTCCTGTAGTCCTCCTTTTTGGTTGGATTCATGTTTAATTTTGAAATCAAGGTAATACACCCTGAAGATATCTATTAAGTCCACTTTTTCAAGGTATGGTTCAACTCTGATATTTGTTTATCTATGTCTAGTTAATTGTTCTATTTTTGATAGCAGGATTGTTATGGTTTGTATCTAGTTGTCCACCCCAAAGCCTCATGTGGTCATGGGGTGGGGGCTTCTAGAGTTTGAGGTTAACACATGAGCCCCTGGGATTATGGGTTTTAGTACTGCTGGGATTATGGGTGTGAGTGCTACACCTAGCCTGGGGTTGACAGCTTGAATGTGACATAAGAGAGACAGAGAGACAGAGACAGAGAGACAGATCCCCTCTCTGCTGCCACTGTTGCTGCTACTCCTTCCTTTCGCTCCCTTGCACTTTGCCACCACCATGAAAAGCTGCCCTCTGCCCTGTGCCACTCTAGAGGTGTCCAAGTATGGCCTGAAACCTCCAGTAACTGTGAGCTAAATAAACCTTTCCTTCCTTCCTTTTGGGTATTGGACATCTGTCCCAGCAGTGAGAAAACAGTAACTGAGACAAGAATATGGAGCTCCCCAACTATAACTGTGTTGATATTTCTGTCCATTAGTGTTTGCTCTGTGAAGTTGAATGTGTTGGTGTTTATTGCATACATTTCTATAATTGTTATGTCTTCCTTTAACCAATCATTAGTGTCCTATTTTGTCTCTTTTGATCAATTTTGGCATGAAGTTCACTTTATCTGAAAATAACATAAGATATATGCTCTTGAATGTTTAAGCTCCTAGTGTATGAAGTATTGTTTGCTGTCCCTTTTTTTTTTCTTTTTCTGGACTGGTAATTGAACTCAGACCTTCCACTTGCCAGGCAGGCACTTGTGCCCCTGAGCTATCTCCCCAGCCCCAACCATCCTTTGATTTGTAGCTTATGAACTTATTTTCGGGTTAAATGTGAGGTTTTTTTAATACAATATGCTGATTTTTTTCATCTAATGTGCCAATCCGTGTCTTTCATTTTTCTTTGTTTTTAAAGGGAATAAAAACAATAAAAAATACAGATTTTTCAAAACAAGATGATAGGAAGTTAGCAATGGTTATTGTATTGCATATTGCTATCTTCAAAGTAACTTATCAGATCACCAATACAGACATGTTAATCTGATCAGATAATATAAGCACTAATTGTTCCTTTCAATGAAAGGAAATTAGTAGTACAAATATTCTAGCCATCTTGTCTGTCTGTCTGTCTATCTATCTATCTTATCTTCCCCATTCCTTCTTTTATCCTTTCCCTCTCCTAGCTGTTATTTCCTGTTGAGAAGTTTCTTTCCTTTTCACAATATCTGTTGTACCTTTTGGATTTTATCTATTCTTTCAGTTTCTTGCACTAATCAGACAACATGCCAGTTGCACGTGTGGATCTGATTTATTTCACTTACGACCGTGGTCTCCAGTTGCACCCATTTACCTGTAAAAGCCTTGGGTTTATCTTCCTAGTTGAAAAACACCCCGTCATATAAAAATGTCACCCCATTTTTACCCATGGCTTGCATTTCCAAGGTTCAGCTATCACAGGGGTGCTGCTATAGACATGGGTGCAGCATCTATGTAATGGCACATACATGGGTGCACATATATCCCTGTGGTATGATGTTGACAATTTTTCTGGGAAGATATCCAGAAGGAGCATAGCTGGATTGCATGAAACCATGGCTAGTATGATCTGAAGACTAATAAAGCTTAGTACTGCTAATAAAGAGGAGGTGGTGGGGAAAGTGAAAGTAAAATAATTAAAAATTTAAAAATGAAAAAAGAAAGACAAGAAGGAGGAGTGCAAAGGGGGATGCAGGATTCTATTAAGAAGTAAAAGAGTGCTCGCTTTGGCAGCACGTATACTAAAATTGGAACAATACAGAGAAGATTAGCATGGCCCCTGCACAAGGATGACACACAAATTCGTGAAGCATTCCATATTTTTGAGACATAGAACGCAGAGCTAGATCAGTATGACGAGCTGTAAGAGGCTTATACCAGCAGCCTCCAACAATGCCAGTTTCACCAGTATCCCACTACAATTATGGAACGTTGGACTATGTATACAACTACTTCCTCTTTGTACAAAGAGAAGATAAAATTTTTGTTGTTGTTGTAGTCGTTTTTCTGTTTGTCCTCCCCTACTAGTATAGATTAGAAAATTTATCATGTCTACACACTGTGCTTTGTACAACTACTATGAGGACAACAAAATTCAATATATCGATTATTATGAATGCACTACTAATATGTTTTGAAACTATCATATTGTTATTTCCTATTAAAAAATTAAAAAAAAATAAAATTTTAATCAAAGAATTCAACTACAAAAGAAAAAAAAGTAAAAAAAATTTAGTAAAATTAGATAAAAGTGACAGAAAATAGTCAAAAGTGGAGAAAAGGACACATGAAAAACAAAAAAAGAATCTCCCCTTAGGGCGCCCCATAAAAGTCAATGAAGGCAAAGAAAAGTTTGTTAAACAGTTCCTTCCTGTTTTTAAGTGAGTAGTTTCTCTCGGGTTCTGCTCCATTGTGATCCACCAGCCATTTGGGGAGGACAGGAGGCCTCTGGTAGCCCTGCTGTATTTTGCTTCCATTCGTGCTTATGTGTGTGAGAGCTGAGTCCTGACCAGCTTCGCCTGCTTCACCTGCCTTCCTCGCTGTGCTCGGCCAGCTGTCCACAATGTCGGTGTCCTCTGTACCCTCAAGTTACTACTTTCTCTCCCCAGCTAATGGCCTTGCTTCTGTGAGGCGAGCCCTGTCCCAGGGGTCCCTCTGGTCACACGCCCCGCCTGTGGCTAACACTCAGGTGGAGGTGCATCTTTTATCATACTGGCAGATGGAAAAAGAAAATGGAATATTGATTTCTGTGCTTGTTCTGACTGGAGCCCAGTTGCGCCCCCAAAGCCGCATGTGGTCGTGGGTTAGTTTTCTAGAGTTGGTGACTGATTCATGATCCAATGCTGGGATTATGAATGCGAATGCTGTTGGGGTTATGGGCGTGAGTGCTATGCCTACC
>PVKN010008023.1:0-25706 GCA_004027915.1 Capromys pilorides
CGCCTATTCTACTGAGCTATTTCTCTGGCCCCTAACACTGCCTTTTGAACAGAGTAAAAGAGTTTGCTCAATTCTGGTTTTAGGACCTGTATAGACTGCCATGCCAAGTTTATTGGCGTCAGTAAAAAATTGTATCTGCTTTAGGAATAAGTTTAGTTTTAACAACATAAAGTAATATCCATTGAGTTTTTTTGAGAAATTGAAGGCGTTTATTTTGGGGAAAATTATTATGAATGTCACCCAAAAAGTCTTGTAAAGCAAATTGCCAGTCATTTGAAAGTTTATATTGACTTAGAATTTCTTGTTGAGTAAGTGGCACTATAATTTGTTGGGGATCTGTGCTTATAAGATGGCGAAGTATTAATCTACCTTTAGTAATGATTCTACAAATTTTATCTACATAACTGGATAACCTTTTCTGCTCAGTAAAGAGCCTAGTAAAAGGCAAAAATAGCCATTCTAAAATACTATCTTCCTGCCAAAAGATCGCAGTAGGTGAGTGTTGTGATGGAAAAACAACTAGTACAACCAGTTGGTCAGGATCAATTCTGTCTAAATAAGCAGTCTGCATAATTTGTTCAATCGGTAAAAGTTCCTTTTCTGCTAAAGTACTTAGAGATTGGGGACTATCTAAGGCAGGGTCCCCTTGTAATGTAAGAAATAAGATTTGCAGGGCATAGGTGGGAATTCCTAGAGAAGGCCTAAGCAATTAGTGTCTCCCAGTAATTTTTGAAAATCATTTAAAGTATGTAAGCAGGGCCATGGAGATAGCTCTGTGGCACAAGTGCCTGCCTGGCAAGTACAAGGTCATGAGTTCAAACCCCAGTCCTGCAAAAATAAATAAATAAATAAATAAATAAAAGGGCTGGTGAGATGGCTCAGTGGTCTAAAGCGCCTGCTTAGACAAACCTAGGCAACTCCAGGGACCACAGTTCAATCCCCGGCACCACATGCTACACCAGCCCCACCCCCAGGGCAGGCTGAGCTGGCCATAAAAATAAATAAATAAATAAATATTTAAAAAAAAATGTACGTAAGCAATCTCTCCATAATTGAACCTTTTGAGGCCAGACACAGGTTTGACCTAATTTATTACCTAGGTTCTCAAAGGGTGGTTGTTCTTGTATTTTTTCTTTTGCTATAATTAATCCATATTCTCCTAAAACTGACTCAGCCTTAGTAACAAGTTTTTTTAATTCATTTCTGTCACAATGAGCAAACAATAAATTGTCCATATAGTGCAAGATTAAGGTTGAGGGAAATAAACATCTTAACTTTTCTAGAGGTTGTTTCCCATGAAATTGACCAAGTGTCGGACTATTTAACATACCTTGAGGCAAGACTTTCTACTGATACATGGGAGTAGGTTTGTTATTATTTAAGGAGGGGATCATAAAAGCAAACTTTTCTCTATCTTGAGGCTGAAGGGGAATAGCATAAAAGCAATCCTTTCAATCAATAATGGTTAAAAACCAGTCCTTGGGAATTATACTAGGTTGTGGCAGGCCAGGTTGCAACAGACCCATTGGCCGAATAACAGCATTAATTTTTCTCAAATCTGTTATTAATCTCCAGTTTCCTGACTTCTTTTTTATGATGAATACTGGGGAATTCCAGGGACTTGTTGAGCTTTCTATCCTGCCCTCATTTAAAAACTCCTGAATTATTTTTTCAAGAGCCAAAAGTTCTCTTTTGTCAAAGGCCATTGCCCCACCCAAATAGGCTGCATTGTTAACCACTTAAGGAGGGCGAAGTTCAGAGCAATGGCCATTACTCTAAATTTGAATTTAAAGCAAGAGTCTTTATCTCTTGGGAAATTGCAGGGATCTGTAAGGTAGCCCCCGACTGGGAAAGTAGATCATGGCCCCACAGGTTCATAGCAATGTCTGCCACATAGGGTTGTAAATTTCCTCTCTGGACACTTGGCCCAATACAGACCAACATATGGTGACTTTGCTGAATATTAGTCATGGTTCTTATTCCTGAAAATGTGAGAGAAACAGGCATCTTAGACAACTGACAGGGTCAGTCCTTAGAGGATCTAATAGAAACACCAGCTCCAGTGTCTGCTAACCCTTTAAAAACCAGGCCTTGAATAGTTATAGATAACTGGGGTCTTTGTCCCAGAAGCGTTTGCCACCATACCGAAAAATAAGTGTTTCTAAACCCTCCTTTTCTTTTCTCTGGCACACTGTTGCCTTTTACACAAGGTAGCAATAGTAACTGAGCAATCCTCTGTTTGCTTACTATCTGAAAGGTTGCAGAGATAAACATCATCACAAGAATTTCTCCTTCATAATCACTATCTATGACTCCTAATTGCACAGAGACACCTTTGTTAGTAAGGCTACTTCTCCCAATAATCAAACCAACAGTATCTTTGGGTATGCGACCAAAAATATTAGTATGAATCTTATATAATCCATAAGCAGGTTGCAAAAACTGATTTTCTATTGCTACAGTATCTAAGCCTGCATTTTCTGATGTAGCATGAAAAAGATCTGAGACCCTTAGTTTTGGTTGATTATGGGGTTGCTCAAAGGCAAGTACTGATACCCTGTATTGTTTATCCCTGGGTCCCGAGGAAAAGGGCCCATTATCCAGTTTCCCTACTGTTGTAAATGTTGTACATTTTTATCAAATTAATTTATTTATGTATTTATTATCTTTATTATTTTTAAGAAGAAATAATAATATGATGGTTTCAAAATACATTAGTAGTACATTTGCAATAATTGGCACATTGCATATTGTTGTCCCATTTTTATCAAATTTAGAGTGACATTCATTTGCCCAATGTTTTCTTTTTTTATATTTTGGACACAGCCCTGGTGGCTTAGTTTTATCTTTACCCTTTTTCTTTTCTTTTTTACAATCCTTTTTCATATGCTCCACTTTGCCACAATTAAAAAACATTTTGTAAGATTTTACTTATATGAAGTTTGTAAAACAGCAGCCAATAAATTACCTTTATAGGGCTCAGAACCAATATCTGTGCAAGCCTTAATATATTTCTCCAGTGAAGCACCTTGAGCCTTTAATGGGCATATAACCTTTTGACATTCAGAGTTAGCATTTTCAAAAGACAAAGTTTATAGCAACAAATCCTGAAGATCGAGTTGTCTGACTGTTTTATTAATTGCCTCCCTGAGTAGAGAGATAAAATCAACCAAGGGCTCATTTTGAGACTGTATTACTTTAGCAAAAGACTTTTGAGCTTCTCCAGGTTTATTGACCTTCTCCCATGCTCTGAGACAATACAAACGCGTTTTAACAATGGCCATATTGTCATACTGAAGTTGAGCTGTTGTACCAAACCATGCACCTGAACCAATAAGCTGGTCCACTGTTATAGCGACAGGCGGATTTTGACCTCTGTTTACAATGTCCTGGGTTTCTGCCTCATCTTTCCATCAGGTACAGAACTGGAGATATTGTCCTGGTTCCAAAATGGTACAGCACAACACTTCCCAATCATGAGGAATGAGTCTATGCTCATCTGCCAATCCTTGTAAGAGGCCGACAACATAATTAGATTGCATTCCATAGAACATAACAGCTTGTTTTAAATCTTTGATTACCTGAAAAGCTAAAGGTTGATAATCCCATTGCACATAACCTTGGGGAAATTGTGCTTTTGGTGGGTGTTGTTGAACCATAACAGGGGAAACTCCCAGTGGTGTTTTGTAAACCTCTGGGTCTCCCTGATTCTTTCCTTGTAATAAAGCTTGAGTCACTGTGCCTCTAGGTCCAGCAGCGGAGATGGATTGCTTATGCTCATATGGAGGAGCAGAGGGACTAGTTGGGGGAGGAGACAGAGGTTGAACTTGAGGAAGCATTGAAGGTGGATTTGAAACATCTAGTCGCTCCACCAATTTGGATATCAATTGTGTCAAATGTTCTGTGTGATGGGATACCTCCTGGTTATTATCTGCCTTTCTCCAACCCATTCCCCTGAGCATCAGAAAAGTCCTCAGAATCAGAGGACAGAGGCTGAAGAGCCAGAAATGTTTATTTTACTTTCGGATTCTCTGATTTAGATTCTTCACCCACCAAAGACAAATTAAGAGATGTGGTGCTGCCTTTATGTTCCACCGTGTCCTTAACAACTGGAACCTTTATAGGACTGCCTTCCTGAGTCTGAGGAATCAGCTGCAGACTTGGTTCCTCAGAGCCAGACTGCAGGGGCTCCAAAGCCAAGGAAATAAGGTTACACAAAGTCCACACACATAAAGGGACAGGTTCCCCTTACTGATGTGCTCTGTGCAGAGCTTTCATAACCTGCTTCCAAACTTTTAGGGTTAGAGCAGCCTTTCCCTTAGGCTAAAACCAATACCAATGTCTTTTTAGATTTTTTTTTTTTTTTTTTTTTTTTTTTTTTTTTTTTTTTTTTTTTTTTTTTTTTTTTTTTTTTTTTTTTTTTTTTTTTTTTTTTTTTTTTTTTTTTTTTTTGGTGGGAGCAGGGCTCAAACTCATGACCTTGCACTTGCCAGGCAGGCACTTATGTCACGGAGCTATCTCCCCAGCCCCAACAATGCCTTTTTATAAGGGAAAATAATTTTTTTAAAAATTTTATTTATTTATTTATTTGCTTGTTTGTTTCTTTCTTTATTTATTTTATGGCTGGCTCAGCCTGCCCTGGTGGTGGGGCTGGCGTAGCATGTGGTGCTGGGGATCGAACCGCAGTCCCTACAGTTTCCTGAGCTTTCCTAAGCAGGCGCTTTAGACCACTGAACCAGCTCGCCGGCCTGATAAGGGAAAATAATTCTTGGAAACTCTTTGGTTTCACTTTTACCTCCCCCTCCCCGCTCCTCTGAGTAATGTATGAATAAGACATACATACTCATATTCTACTGAAGCAGAGTTTGCCATTACTCTGAGCTTTTGCCGGTGGTCTCGCCTACCCTAGACATACTTTTCCCATGCGGTCAGGCCTCTCTTAACTCACCCCTGGTCGTCTTCTGTGCCCCATGTTGCGCTCCCCTTGTTGTATGTTGTGAGTCAGTGCTGAAAGAAAGGATGAGAAGATCCAATGAATATGCTTCAGAGAACTCACTGAGCCGTGTCTCTCTCAAAGTGAGCCCAGAGCTCCAGACAAAGCTCACCTTTATTGAGGGCTACAATCAGGCTAAGGAATGTGTCAAACTACTTGGTGAATACAGATTACACATCACTATGTGTTCTACAATTTACCTAACACTAGGTTCACACAGATGCTAACATAAAAAACAAGCAAGGGTGGAGACAACCATTAACATCCCAAGCAAGAGGTCAATAAGCAGGGTGCCAGCAAGAGAAGCTGCTATCTGCAGTCTTAAATCCCAGCTTTCTGGGACCTACAACAAACAGCAGCCCTCCCTGGGCTCTGTTTTTTGTTTCCTACTTCTCGGGGATATCTATTGGGCTTCTCTCATGTTCATATTATTATGGTCAGGATTTGTGGGTTATCTGGGTGGGAAAGAGTCTGGTCTATCGCTATCTCAGTCCTGGTTTATTTGTTTATTTTATTTTATTTTTTGTGGTACTGGGGATTGACCTCAGGACCCTGTGCTTGCTAGGCAAGCGCTTATTCTACTGAGCTATCTGCCCAGCCCCTCAGCTCTGGTTTATAACATGACTCTAGGGGAAGTCCTTACTATTTGATGGAGCTTTTTTTTTTTTTTTTTTTTTTTTTTTTTTTTTGTGGAACCTGGGATCAAACTCAGGACCTTGCCCTTGCCATGCAGGCAGTTGTGTCAGTGAGCTATTACCCCGGCCACAAGAGGGCATTTTAGTCTCCATAAGATGATTGTTTCCGTTTGAGGTGGCAGTGAAGATTCTTCTGGAATACAAACTGACCATAGGTTTAGGAACATAGCTTGAAACTTTTGGGTGAGTATTGGTGGCAAAATGTTCCTGTAAGTCTTGCTGAGTTGGTATCCTACTCTTGAAGGATAAGTTAAGTTATGAAAAGTTGGGGCCGGCGAGATGGTTCAGTGGTCTAAAGCGCCTGCTTAGGAGGGCTCAGGCAACTGCGGGGACTGCAGTTCGATCCCCGGCACCACATGCTGCGCCAGCGCCACCACCAGGGCAGGCTGAGCCAGCCACAAAATGAATAAAGAAACAAACAAACACAACAAGCAAACAAATAAATAAATAAATTTAAAAAAAATATTAAAAAAAAAAAAGTTAAGGAGGGCTGGTGAGATAGCTCAGTGGTCTAAAGTACCTGGTTAGGCAAGCTTAGGCAAGTACAGGGACTGTGGTTTGATCCCTGGCACCACATGTGGTGCTAGTCTCACCTTTAGGGTGGGCTGAACCTGTCCCCAGAAAAGAAAATTTAAGGATAATCAATTTTTTTTTTCAGAACCAGAGATTGAACTCAGGCCCTTGCACTTGTCAGGCAGGCACTTGTGCCCATGAGCTATCTCCTCAGCTCCTGTTTTGCCAATATTTTATTTTATTTTATTTTTTGTATTTTAGGGAAGGGTCTGCAGGGTGTTCAGGGTCTCACTACTAGATGGGACTCATAGTGATCTGCCTGTTTACAGCCTCCCAAGAGCTGGAATTACAGGCACGCACCATCCCCACCCAGTCTCGATTACCATCTCAGTGTACCCCGGAGGCAGGGCCTGCAAGGCAGGCCTGGGGATTGAACTTTGGCTCCTGTCCCTGCTTGTAGGTGCTTTAATCTGCTGAGCTATTTGGCCAGCCCGTGTTTTGCCAATTTTTATACAGGCACTCCCTAAGCAATTACTATACTTATATAGCAAGCTAGGGATTTGATCCAGTTTTTAAGGTACAGTATAAAGGTTACAAAGTGAAAGTCAAGCTTTGTTTTGTGGATAGTTACCTATTGACCATCTGTAGGACCAAGTGATTTTTTTTTTTTTTTTTTTTGGCTGGCTCAGGCTGCCTTAAGGGTGGGTCTGGTGTGGCATGTGGACCTGGGCATTGAACCATGGTCCCCTATGCCTGACTAGGTTTGCCCAAGCAGACGCTTAACCTGCAAGCCCCTGCACCCCTCCTGCCTTGTAGAACCAAATAGCAAGTCACTGTTTTTTACACAAACTGTGTTCAACACCCTGACAGTTTCAGAAGGGAATATGATTCATACTTTTAATGAGTAATAGAATAAACACCCAGGAGTCTATTCATGTACTGTCTCTATGGTAGTCCTTGACTGTGTCATTTTGATCCCCAATCACAACAAGAATTTACTTATTTATTTGACATGAGAAGTGCCCTTTTTTAAAAAAAAAAAAAAAAAAGTAACAAAAAAGCTTTTACTCACATTATTTCCAGAATATTGTGAGGACAGAGGGAAGAGGCCCTAAACAGTGCCCAGAGAAGGAGGCTGTGTGTGTTGCCCTCCCCAGGGCCACACTGTTGCCCTATGAGGGGAAAGTGGGCACAGGGAGGGAGGAGAAAGTCCTCGATGTGAGTCAGTGTGGGGAAAAGTGGCCTGGAGGCCCCCACGAAGGCCAGTTCTGCCTGAAGACACGCCATAGGACCAGTTCTGAAAGCTGTGCCCTGACGGCGGGACATGAGGCCACCTGGAAGTCCTCTCTCAAGTCCTCTCTCCCACTATGACTAGGGCCAGAGCCCACTCCCCTGCTCCCAGCCCACAGGTACTGCCTCTGTAGGTAAGGAGGGCAGGATGCAGCACTAGCAGGCTGGTGTTGGTCTCATAGGGATACCTGAATAGGTGCTTTGGCGGAGACAGCTGAGTGGTTCTCATGGCAACAGCAATACCACCCTCCGGGCCTCCCAGGGCCAGCCCTATCCAGAAGCCGACTGAGAGCCCTAGCTGCCAGGCCCAATGCGTGGTGGCAAGTGTGGCCTGCTGGTCAGCCAGACCAACAGCCTGAGGAAGCTGGTGGAGCCAAGTCATGATAACCAGGTGGTGTATAGATCACTGTGAAGGGAGGTCACCCCTGTTCTTCATGGGACACCAGTCTGTGTCTGGGTAGAGAAGGCAGTGGACAGACTTTAACCGCGTGGGGTCCTGTTGAAGACTGAAGCCCACCACATTCACCACATTATGTGGATTCTCTGGACCCTCATAGTTTAGGGTGACCTGTTGGAGCACGGCATCCGTTGACAGCCTCTGCAGGTTTTCAGCGGGGAGTGGAAGGCGGGCTGTGCAGTACGTGGGCCCCCAGCAGCCCTTCCACAATGCAGTCCACGCTGCAATCAACTGGCAGCCGCACCCTCTCAGCTGCGCTCCTGAAACTACCTAGGCTGGCCCAGGGGCTCACCTTGAGGGCAAGACCCTTGCGCAGGCAGAACCTGGCCCCAGTGGTAGCAAACCAGAACTTGACTGGGGTAGCCTCCCTGGACCATCTCCGTGGCCTCAAGGGGTTGGTCCAGGCTGGGCTGCCCCGGGTAGACATCTTGATATGGACAGCAGGTGCAGCAGGCCAGAGGGGTTCACATAGTTGTTGTCATCCACGCGGCAGAACCACTTGCGCCCTGACTCGATAAACTTGTTGTACTCCACAGATCTTGCAGCAGAGTGCCTAGTGGTGTTATGGGTTCTCAAACAGAGGCCAGACCAGAGTCTAAATTAGAATTTAAACTTGAGCCTTTAATACCGAGCTCGGGGCCTTCCTGACTTCAACTCACGCAGGAGAGAAGACAGAGAAGCGTCCCGAGTGACAGAGAACAGGGTTTTTATACTGAAACTACTTTCTACTTAACTCACTAATTAACTAGACAATAGATTGAGCACAGTATCCAGATGAACTTGTGAGTTTTAGCAAAACAAAATCATTAGCTGT
Organism: Capromys pilorides; assembly: GCA_004027915.1. Classification (NCBI taxonomy): domain Eukaryota; kingdom Metazoa; phylum Chordata; class Mammalia; order Rodentia; family Capromyidae; genus Capromys; species Capromys pilorides. Next base: position 8,763 of record PVKN010008023.1, read on the forward strand.
ATTCCTATGCAGATCACCTCGTAGTCAGGCCTAAACTCGACTATCACCTACTGTATAGGGGCTGATTGTTTTAGGCACATCAACATGAATCACTCTAGCCTAAGTCATTACAATAGGCACATTCTGATCCAAGGTCATCTACCTTTGGCCTATATAAGTGCAATGTTCTTCTTGCTAAAAAATAGTTATAAAAAAGACCTCATCAGCCTTAGAAGAAACTTCCTGGACATGAAGACTTAAAGTTGTAATTTTTAATGTACCCTATTACTAATTTACAAGGAAGTTACCTCGGTGAGTCTGAAACTGAAAGCTAAACAGTCTATCACATTCCCCACTGTTTTTGTATAGGATTCAAATCTTTGAGTCTTTGTTTTATTTACTGTAATTATATTTTTTTTTAAAATTTTATTTATTTATTTGTTTGTTTGCTTGTTGTATTTGTTTGTTTCTTTCTTTATTTATTTTGTGGCTGGCTCAGCCTGCCCTGGTGGTGGCGCTGGCGCAGCATGTGGTGCCAGGGATCGAACTGCAGTCCCCGCAGTTGCCTGAGCCCTCCTAAGCAGGCTCTTTAGACCACTGAACCATCTCGCCGGCCCCTGTAATTATATTTAATTAAGTTTACAATTTGATTTTAACATCACTAATTTTACAAACATTGAGAATAGTCCCCAATTTTTGACAAATCTCTAAAGTCAATTTTTTATGACATTATATTCCAATTGTTTTATATGTTGTTTTGCTATTTTATCAAACAGATTTTTAAACAACATTAAATATCATAGTATATATTTAAATTTTTTTAGTCTTATACACTTGTGACTCTTTGTGGTGATGTTTTTTTAAATTATTTTTAGATGGGATCACTACCCCTAATCTACTCAACTCAAACAGCAAGGAACATTAGTTAACAACCGAATCTGAGTATGTGGATTTTTTTTAGACCTCACGGAGGGAGGACAGTCAATATCTCCAGTGGCCCCACTGGTTTTTGTGCCATCTCTCAAGTTGTAATATCAGCTAGGGAGTTTTCTCCTTTGTCTTGAGGTTTGGCCTGTAGCGAAGTGCATCTGTCTCTCTCAAGTTGCGAAGTCACCTTGTCTTTTATTTTGACTCCTTGGGGGCCAGCCCTGTCCAACTGCCCACGATAGTTCTAGCTAACTCAGCTGTTTATAATATTTCCCTGTCTGGAGAAGTAACTCAAACTGCCATGAGGGAACTATGGGCGATGGCTACTCTGGCTTCTTCAGGCTGAAAGGGGTCGTAGTTGTTGACCGGGAGTCAGAGGTACTCTCCAGAGGTTTCACCTAAAAGGCTCTCAATAGACACCAGACATTTTTTATTTTGAGTGGATAGAATTGTTTTAAGTCTGAAGAAGACAAAGCCAAAGAAACCATTAAACATATATGGGCCAAATAATAAAAAAAACATCAGCAGGATAATTATGAATACAGTCAAAATGATTTTTACCAAGTGAACAGTAATGACTTTAACAAGATGACAAAGATAGGGTCTGGGGACCTCATCATTCTACATACTATTGATTTGATATCTAATATTTTGGGCAGCTATTGAGACATTAGTGGAAAGATCTGGAAGCTAATCTATTAGCAGAGATCTCTTAAACATGGGGTTTAGTCCCTTTTGATCTTCTATGGCCACTGGGTTGTCTCAAATAAATTGGCCGATCTTATTATTACTGGGCCACATGAATTGCTGGACCTATGGAAAATACTGAGTACTCTCTGGTTTGCAAGTAAGGCCACTGTCTGGGTTACTTGACACATCTGCTTGAGCATCCATTAGAAGTTTAACAGGCTTTCTCTTGCTTTGTAGTTAACATAGGCTCTCTCAGGATGAGAGGCAAAGACCCATGACCACCTCAATCTGAAACTTCCTCTGAATCCATCATAAACACTTTTTTATTTTCCTCTCTAGCAGCTTTGGACATTGTTGCTTGAAATGTCCCTTTTCTCTGTCTGGATCCAGACTGGCCTTCGTTTCTGTAGGCTGTTAGTATCACATTTTTATTTTTTATCTATAATTTCATTTTGTATCTTTTTTATTAGGAAACACCTCAACTCAGACAAATTTATTCCTGCAAATCCTTTTAACTTCTGCAGCTTGTGTCAGATATCTGGTGCCCGCTGAACAAGACATAACTCTTTGGTTTTTAAGGCCCACTGCTGGTAGCCCTGCCCAAGGCTAGCATATTTGTTATAGATTTTTACCAGCATGATTAGCTGTGTTTGGTATCTTCTAGGAAACAACACATTTTCTGAGAGATCAGAACATACATAATCAAAGCATGAGCATTTAAGTTAACAAACAAATTTATGAACTCCTTTGAGGTATAGCAATTGTGACTCACTATCTCTTAGACCTCTTTACTTATGAAGTCTGACAGTTTGCTATAAGTCCTTTTAGCCTTAGCCAGTTATTTATTTTTTTTTAAAATTATTTATTTATTTATTTGTTTGCTTGTTGTGTTTGTTTGTTTCTTTCTTTTATTTATTTTGTGACTGGCTCAGTCTGCCCTGGTGGTGGCACTGGCGCAGCATGTGGTGCCGGGGATCGAACCGCAGTCCCTGCAGTTGCCTGAGCCTTCCTACGCAGGCGCTTTAGACCACTGAACCATCTCGCCGGCCCCTAGCCAGTTATTTTTAAATTTTGAGAACTTATGAAAACCAGATTAATATCTTTTTCACTGTCATGTTTTTGAACTCAAAACTTATCTGTATGGGGAAACATTTTTGTCTTTTAATTGAAAAACAACTAAATATCAACTGAAATCATAACATTTTAAAATGTCTAATAATTTTCTTTTTACCAATTAGAACACACAATATATTATAAAATAGTATGCAAGGTTACTTTTGAGAAATAAAATCTGAAGGGTCACACCTGTACTTACTATCAGCGTGAAATACCTGGATCGCATCAGAAATCAACCAGGCTAACTTAATACACTTATCAATACACAGCATTTATTTAGGTTAAACAATGTCTCACTTAGTAATTTGGATATGACTCCCATTGTAAGCAAGGGGCACTGCCAAGAGATTTTTTCGTTTAACACCGTGGCTGAGTTTTTGTGTCACAAATATAAGGCCTGGCTCTATCTATAAACCCAAAGCTATTGGACACTGTGTAGCCAGTCTTTAGAACTTATTTATGCTGACAAGATTTTCTCTGTCCTTGGGGATCTGTTTTAACCCATGAAATACCTTTTAAGTCCTTGTATATGAACAACAATGTATATTACATTTGTTTATTTATTTATTTATTTGTTTGTTTGCTTGTTGTGTTTGTTTCTTTTTTTTTTTATTTATTCATTTTGTGGCTGGCTCAGCCTGCCCTGGTGGTGGCGCTGGCGCAGCATGTGGTGCCGGGGATCGAACTGCAGTCCCCGCAGTTGCCTGAGCCCTCCTAAGCAGGTGCTTTAGACCACTGAACCATCTCGCCGGCCCCAAGGCTATCTTGTCCTTAAGCTCCAAAGGTCAGGAAGAGGCAGCCTTAGGCATCTGAATTGCCTGGTTCTCCAACAGCCCATAACTACACTTCAAAACTAGGTAATAATTACTTTTTTAACGCAAACAAAATCTGAACCTAAGACGCTTGGTCTGGTGGTAGGAGTGTCTTACAGAAGGAAGCATAACCATTGCATAAAAAGGTCAATTTAAAGTGAGCACTTTTGGGGCCACAAAAGTCTCTTCTGGAGATAGAACAGCTGACTGGAGGATTCGGCCCTGTGCACTGAGCCAAGTCTCTAGACACTTGTGTTTTCCACCTAATCACCTAGATAAACACTTTTTAACAACTGGACAAGATTTAAATTTGAAGCTCACAGGTGAAACTTATATTTATCATCTAGCAATCTCATTGTACAAATTGGTAAAAACACATTATGTTAAGGCTAACAGGGGCTGGGGAGATAGCTCCGTGGCACAAGTGCCTGCCTGGCAAGCGCAAGATCGTAAGTTTGAACCCCGGTCCCGCCAAAAAAAAAAAAAAAAAGGCTAACAACAACCTTTTTTACTCTTAATGTGTAATGTACAGATGTAAATCATTTCCTTGACAGTAGAATATAAACTGTTGTAAGCTGCCTTAGCCTAACTCCTGAAGAAGTGACTCATTGAGTGCTACTGAAAAGCTCAGGTAGAATTCCTAGTTTACTAGCAGAGAGAGAAAAAAGTGCAATAGGTCATCCAGTTGTCCTAATTTTACATGTCTCTAAAAAGGAAAGCACAAAGAGGTGGGGAATTAAGAATAAAGTCAAAGAAGGGAAACTGAGACAGAGCAGGCCTCACATTTGCTCTAGCATGTAGAGGGGGATCAGAGCCAGTCTGTCCCAGTGAAACCTGTCCTCCAAGTCTTTAAGAACGGTTGCCGACCTGATGTCATTTAGTTGGCAAAAGGAGTCCCATGTTTCATATACAGGCATGTATACTTCTTAAGTCTGAGCTAGATTTAAAAGTCCCACTTTTTAGAAGTTTACAAAAAGTCAGCTAGGAGGCTTGCTAGCATTACTCTCTCTAGTGCTATTGTCTAGAGTCAAACAGGAAACACCAGTACATTTAGCAACTAGTTTAAATGCAACATACATAAATATAAAAGTCATAAAATGTCCCATTGAAAAATACCATAATCTTATAATATTTCCATGTTTTAACTTACATTTACCAACACATTTTGACCAACATCTTAACTATTACATAATGAATTTATCTATGTACCAGGTGGCAGGTGGAACAAACAGGTTCTGTGGGTGGTGGTTGGGGGTCACGGCTGCTTCTCATCAGTTGGAACTGCCAGTGCGACCATGTGGGATGGGCTGGTGGTCTGGAGATGGCATCCAGAACAGCAAACCTTGAGTCAGTTCGGAGGATCATGGACAGGTTTAATCCAAACCCCGATGTAAAGGAACTCAGATGACTCTCTAGACCTTGTAAGCAAGAGAAAGGTTAAGCAATCCCTCCGAAGGCCAAGAGCTCTCCGGGAAGGATGACCATTCTAATTCACATAAAACACTGAGTTCTCCAGGGGTTACAGTACCCCCCTGTAGCCTGTAGCATATTTCTGGAAACTCTGGAAATGGTTAAAAACACATTGCAATGGTGACAGATAAGCAGAAGCAGAGGTAGAGGCAGAGGCAGACTGACACACACTTTTTACATAAGACAAACAGACAAAAAGACAATAAGACTACAAGACAAACCAAATCAAATGCTAGCTACACCAAAGCAAATGCTAGCCAATGCTCGGATCCATCGTCATGGAAGGGAGTTGAGTCCAGGGGGCATCTGTTGCATCCAACTCCTCTAAGACTCTTTCAAAATGGGCCCCAAAAAATCTCTTACCGGTAAGAAGTTTTAAGGCTCGTTGTCCCGATCAGAAAAAATAATTTAGGAGCGCTTGGAGACCTACAACTGCCCAGGACACAAGTTTGCTCCTAGTGCAGGAGGTCTGTGTACAGTCTGGCTTCCTAAATGGATCCCAGTAATTGGGATCCCGGACGAGCCCCCAAGTGTTATGGGTTCTCAAACAGAGGCCAGGCCAGAGTCTAAATTAGAACTTAAATTTGAGCCTTTAATACCAAGCTCAGGGCCTTCCTGACTTCAACTCACGCAGGAGAGAAGACAGAGAAGCATCCCAAGTGACAGAGAACAGGGTTTTTATACCGAAACTACTTTTTATTTAACCCACTAATTAACTAGACAATAGATTGAGCACAGTATCCAGATGAACTTTGAGTTTTTTAAAAATTTATTTTATTTATTTATTTACTTATTTATTTGCTTATTTTTGTATTATGGCTGACTCAGCCTGCCCTGGGGCTGGGGCTGGCACAGCATGTGGTGGTGGGGATCAAACTGTGGTCTTTTCAGTTCCTAAGTTTTCCTAAGCAGGCGCTTTAGACTACTGAACCGTCCCACCGGCCCCTGAACTTTGAGTTTTAGCAAAGCAAAATCACTAGCTATATTCCTATGCAGATCACCAGGTAGTCAGGCCTAAACTGGACTATCACCTACTATATAGGGGCTGGTTGTTTTAGGCACATCAACATGAATCACTCTAGCCTAAGTCATTACAATAGGCACATTTTGACCCAAGGTCATCTACCTTTGGCCTATACAAGTACAATGCTCTTGGGGCTGGGGAGATAGCTCCATAGCACAAGTGCCTGCCTGACAGTGCAAGGTTGTGAGTTTGAACCCCGGTCCCACAAAAAACAAAAACAAAATACAAGTACAATGCTCTTGTTGCTAAAAAATAGTTATAAAAAGGCCTCACCAGCCTTAGGAGAAACTTCTCGGACATGAGGGCTTAAATTGTAATTTTTAATGTACCCTATTACTAATTTACAAGGAAGTTACCTCGGTGAGTCTGAAACTGAAAGCTAAGTAGCCTATCACAGCGGGTGCGCACTGCAGAGCAGTTGGTGTTGATGACGCAGCTGCCTGGCCAGGTGGAGACGGGACAGTGAGGGTCCACACTCAGCTTGCCCCTGAGGTGGAGGCCAGCCCAGGTTCCTCTGCGGCTCTGGCTCAGCTGTCCCTTAGCTGACTGTCAATGACTGCATAGGATGACACTTCCTGCCTCCCGCTGGAGCTCAGGGTTGTCACCCTTGGTGAAGGTAAATGTTCGCGGGGCACATGAGATCCAGATGTGCAGCAGCAGCCCCAGGCGCGGCCAGTGGTTCCTGCGGGCGGTCTTGACGGTGATGAAGAAGTCGTCAAGCGGCAGGCTAGGAAGAGCGACGGCGGCGGGCGCCAGACCGGGCGCAGGAGCCAGGCAGCGGCAGAGGCAGCAGCAGCAGCAGCAGGAGGAGTGCAGCGAAGGGGGCCACGGTCAGCCAGCGAGACGCAGGCTCAGCGCGGCGCAGCCCCTCACCCCGCGCCCGCGCATGGCTCCTATGGCCACCGCGACCCGCGGTGCCCCGCCTGGAAGTGCCATTTTTACTTATCCTAATTAAACTGGAAATGTTCTACTAACACAAAAAGGTAAATATGTAACACAGCTACACAACCTTTTGTCACCTGGCCCACAAGTGTCAAAAACCTGTGGATGTATAGGGTAAAACAAGGTTGGTCAGGAAGAGAATTGTTCCTATAACTAGTAATCTGACACAATGTCCTATGGCCATTAAAAGAAATGTCCATTTTTGGGCCGGCGAGATGGTTCCGTGGCCTAAAGTGCCTGCTTGAGAGGGCTCAGGCAACTGCGGGGACTGCAGTTCGATCCCCGGCACCACATGCTGCGCCAGCGCCACATGCTGCGCCAGCCCCACCACCAGGGCAGGCTGAGCCAGCCACAAAATGAATGAATAAAGAAACAAACAAACACAACAAGCAAACAAATAAATAAATAAATAAAATTAAAAAAAAAAAAAAAAGAAATGTCCATTTTCAGTTTATTCAAGTTTGTATTCATGGTTTTTAATTCCTCTTGATAAAAAAATCAGACTTTTGTAATTTCTGTGTGCTGATCTTCAACAAAAGGCTCAACTCTGGGTCAGTCAGTGGTGTCAGAATATCTATAATGATCAGGTTCATTGTCACTAAATCTGGCGTTAGGAAAGTTGAACTGCTAACCTCTGAGGGTTTTTTTTTTTTTTTGTCTTTTTGAGACAGGGTTTCGCTGTGCAGTTCAGGCTGGCCTTGAGCTCACTTTTGTAGCCCAGGCTGGTCTCAAACTTGCACTAATCCTCCTGCCTCAGCCTCCCAAGTGCTGGAATTACAGGTGTATACCACCATGCCCAAGCCTCTGGGTTCGATGTCTCCTCTACTGTTATTGTGAAATACAACTTTACCTTAAAATTTGTAGAAAAATGTCAGTTTGCCTTATCTTTATTGGCTGTGTCAAGATAATTTTTTTAATTGAAGTAGGTACTAGATATTCTTTATCATTATCTGCATGGTCTATACTACAAATACTATGAATTTCTTGATCCATGTTCTACTTTTTCTGCGGTTTCCTCTGGTCCTGCTATGAAGAACGTGTTTACCAAAAGTGAAACATTTTGTCCTTTTTCAGTATCTTGTTCTGTATGTGGAATAATTCTGCTTTGATGTCACTGTACACAGGCAAGGGCTGAGGGAACTCAACGCACATGAACTTGTCTTCCCGTCGTGTGGGTCCTGAATTGGAGGGAAATATCTTCACCTTTAGCTGCTAGACTACAAACTGAGGATTTTAAGTTCTGTCATTGAACATTGGAATGGTTTTCAAACATTATCTTGTGAAACAACAGTGCCGTTGGTCTGTAATTCAGATGATTCTTTTTTTTTTTTAAATTTCATTTATTTATTTGTTTGCTTGTTGTGTTTGTTTGTTTCTTTATTTATTCATTTTGTGGCTGGCTCAGCCTGCCCTGGTGGTGGCGCTGGCGCAGCATGTGGTGCTGGGAATCGAACTGCAGTCCCCGCAGTTGCCTGAGCCCTCCTAAGCAGGCGCTTTAGACCACCGAACCATCTCGCCGGCCCCCTCAGATGATTCTTTAACAAGTAGTTATATTAATACACATAGGCCTGTGACTGGGAATGGTTACTCCCTTTTTGTCTCTGGTCCTCACTTCTCCATAGAAATTGAGGGCCTCTTATTTTTTTTTTTAATTTTTATTTATTTATTTGTTTGCTTGTTGTGTTTGTTTGTTTCTTTATTTATTCATTTTGTGGCTGGCTCAGCCTGCCCTGGTGGTGGGGCTGGCACAGCATGTGGTGCCGGGGATCGAACCGCAGTCCCTGCAGTTGTCTGAGCTTTCCTAAGCAGGCGCTTTAGACCACTGAACCATCTCGCCGGCCCAGGGCCTCTTATGACTTTAAAAATTTGCTCTGGAGCCAGGATTGGTGGCACACGCCTGTAATCCCAGCACCCGGGAGGCTGAGGCAGGAGGATTGGTGCGAGTTCGAGACCAGCCTGGGCTACAAAAGTGAGCTTAAAGCCAGCCTGAACTGCATAGCGAGACCCTGTCTCAAAACAAAACAAAACAAAACAAAAAAATTTGCTCTGTATCCCAGCACTTGGGAGGCTAAGGCAGGAGGACCACTGTGAGTTTGAGGACAGCATGAGCTACAAAAGTGAGCTCAAGGCCAGCCTGAACTGCATCATGGGGAGACCCTGTCTCAAAAAGAGACAAAAAAAAAATTTGCTCTGAGGGGCCAGCGAGATGCCTCAGTGGTCTAAAGCATTTGCTTAGGCAAGGTCGGGCAACTGCAGGGACCACAGTTCAATCCCCGGTAGCACATGCTGCGCCAGCCCCACTCCCACAGCAGGCTGAGCCGACTATTTAAAAAAAAAAATTGCTCTGGGGGCTGGGGAGATAGCTCCGTTGCACAAGTGCCTGCCTGGCAAGTGCAAGGTCTTGAGTTTGAACCTGGTCATGCAATCAATCAATCAATCAATCAATCAATAAAATTTGCCCTGGCTGGGGAGATAGCTCCGTAGAATAAGTGCTTGTCTGGCAAGCGCAGGGTCCTGAGTTCAATCCCTGGTACGACAAGAAAAAATTGCCCTGATGTAGTACCTAGGTACAAATCATTACACCAGTCCGTTCCTTTCCAGCGAATTGCTGATGATTGTCATCTTCTCTTAGCCACTGGTCAAGATCTTCACTGAAAGTTTGCTATGTTTTAGCTGTGGTGGATTATGATCTTCAAAAGGATACTGTGCAACTGCGCAGTTAAATTTGGAGGTATCGGGCCGGCGAGATGGTTCAGTGGTCTAAAAGCGCCTGCTTAGGAAAGCTTAGGCAACTGCAGGGACTGCGGTTCAATCCCCGGCACCACATGCTGCGCCAGCCCAACCACCAGGGCAGGCTGAGCCAGCCATAAAATAAAGAAACAAACAAACAAACAAAACAAGCAAACAAATAAATAAGATAAAATAAAATTAAAAAAAAATTTGGCGGTATCACGTCTTTCAGCACACAGATTGTGTATCTTATAACGGTTTTTATGCTTTGAATCCCAAGACCTTACTACATCATCAGTATTGTTCCTGTATACGACTTCGAGTCTTTCTGCAGGAAATCTCATAGCAATAATGTTTGCATAAATATAGGGCAAGTGTAAGTCGAATCCATTCTCTTGAGAACTCCTTTCATTTCTGCTACCGATTTCTCTCATAATGGCTGTCATGTCATGTCTTCAGCCTGTGGCTGAAGAAAAAGCTGCTGGTGGCGGGGCTTCTTCTGCAGGATGGATATGGCTCTGGACTTGGTCGCCGATGCCCCTCGCTCTGCCACCGCTCGGTTCTGGACGGTGGCCAGGTGATGGCTGTGGCCGCGGCTGCTCGACGCTCGCAGCGACTGGCCGTGCTTCTCCCCAGCAGCCAGCCGCCTGGCACCGGCGGAAGCGGGACGGGGAGCCCGCGAGCGACCCTCGGAGCGGCGCCTCCTGCAGCGGCCTCGGGAGCCCGGGCCAGGGAGCGGCGGCGTCGAGGGCGGAGGCCGGGAGGGGAGGCTTCGCGCTGGCCCGGGTCCCTGGAGGTGCCGCCACCGCCGTGTTGGAGAAAGGAGAAGGGGACACACCAACTTGCCGGTGTCCCCAGCCCTGGAGAAGGCCACGGGCGACTCTGGCTCCGCCCCGCCGCCGCCGAGCCTCTGCCCGCTCCCGCCGGAGCCCGCGGCTTCCACCGTTCCTCTCCGCACTAGGCGAGATGGAGCGGCAGGCGAGAACCGCCCCGCCGCAGGCCGGCTCCCGACGGCGCTGCTGCCCGGCCAGGGCTCCCGGGCGCCGGAGGGCTCTGAGCCCGGCCGCCGCCGTCTCCCATCTCCCTCGCCCAAGCCGGACCTGGCCTCGCAGCGGCTCAGCTCTCAAACTTCCATCATGGTTGACGCTTCCGAGAGGAGACCTTCCTTATTTATTTATTTATTTATTTATTTATTATTTTTTAGTAATTACCTTTAGAGAGAAATTCACCACTTACAGATCTAATTTACCTGAGGGAGGTTAAACCAGAAAAGTGGTCATAGCATTTGACTACATGCTATTAAATGATAATGATGCCTGACATTCACTTGCACAGTTAAAAACACCGTAGGGCTCACATACATTTCCACCATAAATTTCACTACAGCTTTGAGATGGCTGCTGTCATTTTTATTTTATCGATGAGAAAGCAAAAGCAAAAGTAACTTTAGTAACTGGTTCAGAGTTGAATCCTAAAGGGCAAAAGCAAAATATAAACATAGGCAATTTCCCTAAAATTTTAATAGAATTGATGCAGGAAGAAAAAACTGATCTGGGGTGAATGACCTCCAATAGAGAACCTCCAAATGATATAGGGAAAACCGATCCCCAACCTGAAAAGTACCTGGGACGAGTTCGTGTTCTCTAAAAACGAAGAATGAGTTTTAGGAACAAACGGAGGTAATGAGCAGAACATATTTATTGAGGGAAAGAAAGCTCCTAAGAGAGGGACAGGAGGGGGGTCCCGAGTGGGTGTCCCCACAAAGCTGTCACTTCCAGGGACTTTTATAGAGGAGAAACGTGGGCACTTGCTTAGGTGGATATGAGGTGGGACAAAGACTATGGTCAACCAATGAGATTACAAGCACCACTGCTCATGTAACATTGATTAAAATCAGGATTCAGGGGTCTGGGAGATAGCTCTGTGGCACAAATGCCTGCCTGGCAAGTACAAGGTCGTGAATTCGAACCCTGGTCCTGCAAAAGCAAACAAAAAAATAAAATCAGGATTCAATGGGAAAGCAAGTCACATAAGCGGTCAAGAACACCACTTATTGAGCTTGGGCTTGTGACTCTTTCCAGGGTCTTTCGAGGTGATTGATACCTCCTTAGCATATCAATCCCTGATGGTCATCCCTAGGGAAATATATAGTTGCTTCTGTTTACTCTTGTGTTAAGATCTGGCCCACGGCGGAGGAGTGTCTGTCTGCAGTTGTAAAGTCACCTTGTCTTCCATGTCATCCTTGAGGGCCTGGCCCTATCTGACTGCCTATAATATTTCTGTCTAATTTAGCTGCCTACAACATAATGACATTCGGTACTTCACTTTGGATTACCTGCAGTGAGAGCTATTTCTGATCATAAACTATTCATAATCCAAACAATTTTTTTTTTTCGGGACTGGGGTTCCAACTCATGACCTTACGCTTGCCCAGCAGGCACTTGTTCCATGGAGCTATCTCCCCAGCCCCTCCCAAAATTTTTAAAGATTCTTTTAATCTAGAAGGATTCCCCCACCTCAGGCTGACTTTATGGGTGGGTCTGGGGATCAAACTTAGCCCAGTCCTGTGTTTCAATGGGATTGCAGGCGCAAGTGCTTAAACCACTTGAGCTATTGCAAAAGCCCCCAGAGATTCTTTTAATTGAATTGAATTAATTTATTGGATATAGAGTGTTACTATGCAGTTTTAGTAATGATCCTCCAGTCTCAGCCTCCCAGCATGTTTATTTTTTTGTCTTTTTGAGGCACAGTCTCCCTATGCAGTTCAGGCTGGCCTTGAGCTCACTTTTGTAGTCCAGGCTGATGTTGAACTGACACTGATCCTCCTGCCTCAGCCTTCCAAATGTTGGGATTACACCCATGCACAATCATTCCCAGCTCTCCCCAGTACTTTAATTAAATTAAATTAATTAATTAATTATTTTTCGGGACCAGGGATTGAGCTCAGGTCTTTGAGCTTGCCAGGCAAGCGCTTATTCTGCTGAGCTATCTCTCTGGCCCCACCCCGGCACTTTTAAAATGCATTTTTATTTTTTATTTATTTTATTTTTAATATTTATTTATTTGTTTATTTATTTTTATGGCCGACTCAGCCTGCCCTGGGGGGTGGGGCTGGCACAGCATGTGGGGCCGGGGATTGAACCATGGTCCCTGGGGTTGCCTAAGCTTGCCTAAGCAGGCACTTTAGACCACTGAGCCATCTCCCCGGCCCCTAAAATGCATTTTTAAGTGGGAACTGAGCCCAGGGCCTTGTGTACATTACAGAAATACTCTACAGCTGTGTTATATTGTTTGGTTAGTTTAAACTTTTTTTTAAAATTTGTGGTACTGGAGATCGAATTCATAGCCTTGTGCTCACCAGGCAAGCGCTTATACTGCTGAGCTAGTTTCCTGGCATGAACTCTTTTTGATGAGAAATTACTTCTCACAGTCTATGATGATTTGAAGGGAGAAAAGAACAAATTTAGACATTGAAATGACGTTATCCTAGGTTTACTTCAGCTGCTTTTGCGCTGTTGATATAGGAGATTTGGGCAGGGCAAAGCTAGCTAGCTAGGGCAGTAGGAGGGACATGTTAAGTATAAGACTGTGGAATACATGCACAGAACAGTTCCCAAAGCCTTGCGTGTGCACGTCTCCTGAGTGCTCCAGCAGGTTTTCAGATAGATGAGGCACATTCAGGGTGGTATGGCCGTAGACTCCAGGTTTTCAGTAGGCCATGGGATCCCAGCATTGCTTTTCGGGGCCCTTATGAAGATCTTAAGAGTTTGCTTGAGGTTTGGACCATATGAAAGGACGCAGACACCCAGAAGAGCTAGCCATCTTGGCTCTCATCAGCGTAGCTGCGTCCCCTAGAGCACACTCTTATCTTGCTTTTCCCCTTTACTCAACCTAAACTTGCTCTGCAAAACCAGTTTCTCCCTCATGCTTTCAACTGAACTATGATTTTGGCTCATTTTGTTCCATTCTTTACTCCAGGGAAGAGACAAGAATCTAACTCCAAAAGGGGATAAGCAATCCCAAACCTGGTAAAGTTTGTTTGCTAACTCACTTTTCGAAGGAGCTTCTTGGTAATGCCACAAAATGGAGAAAGGCATTTTTTCAAAGTTTAAACATCTTATTTTATATTGCATGTTTATGCGCACAATTCTATTTACCATTCTGGGAATTATTTGGTCATAATGATGCAGGAAGAAAAAACTGATCTGGGGTGGATGACCTCGAATAGGGAACCTCCAAATGATATAGGCAAAACCGATCCCCAACCTGAAAAGTACCTAGGATGAGTTTGTGTTCTGTAAAACCGAAGAATGAATTTTAGGAACAAACGGAGGTAATGAGCAGAACATACTTACTGAGGGAAAGAAAGCTCCTGTCAGAGAAAGACAAGAGGGGAGTCTCGAGTGGGTGTCCCCGGAAGGCTGTCTCTTCCAGGGACTTTTATAGAGAAGATGTGGGAACTCGCTTAGGTGGGTATGAGGTGGGACAAAGACTATGGTCAACCAATGAGATTACAAGCACCATTGCTCAGGTAAAATAGATTAAAAATCGGTATCCAATGGGAAGGCAAGTCACATAGCAAGCAGGCAAGAACACCACCTGTTGAGCTTGGGCTCAAGACTCTTTCCAGGGTCTTTCGAGATGATTGATACCTACTTAGCATATCAATCCCTGATGCCCATCCCTAGGGAAGTATGTGGTTGCTTCTGTTTACTCTTGTCTTAAGATCTGGCCCAAGGCACAGGAGTGTCTGTCTCTAGTTGGAAAGTCACCTTGTCTTCCATGTTGTCCTTGAGGGCCTGGCCCTGTCTGACTGCCTGTAATATTTCTATCTAATTCAGCTGCCTACAACATTCCCCCCTCTGAAGAAGTAATTCGAACTGCCGCGAGGTAACCATGGGCGATGACTGCTCTGGCTTCTTCAGGCTGAAAGGGGTCGTAGTTGGGAACCGGCAGTCAGAGATACTCTCCAAAGGTCCTATCTAAAGGCCCTCAAGAGACACCAGGCATTTTTATCTTGGGTAGACGTATAGCTTTGATTCTGGAGGAGACAAATCAAAGAAACTATGAAACATACATGGGTCAAATAATATCAACAGGATGATTAGGAACAGAGTCAAAATGATTTTTACCAAGTAAACAGTAACGACTTTACCATTGATTTGATATCTAATATTTTGGACACTAGCAGAAGGATCCGGAAGGTAATGTTTTGTAGGTCTATTAGCAGAAATCTCTTAAACTGGCCTTTTTATATTTTATTTGGGCCACATGAATTGTCAGAAATTGGGAAAATACTAAGTACTTCTCAGTTTGCAAGTGGGGCCACTGGCTGGGTAACTACTAACACATCTGCATGAGCATCTATTAAAAGTTTAACAGGCTTTCTCTTTGTATTGGCAGCTATGGGTTCTCTCAGGCTGAGAGTCAAGACCCACAACCATGTCAGTCTGAAACTTCTTGTGACTCATGAACACCTCTTTTTCCCTCTCTAGCAGCTTTGGACATTTTTGTTTGAAATGTCCCTTTTCCCTGTCCAGATCCAGAGAAGCATAACTTTTCCCCGTTATCTGACTGGCCTTTGTTCTAGGCTGCTAGTATCACCATTTTTATTTTTCATCTATAATTCCATTTTGTATCCTTTCTACTATGAAATACCTCAACTCAAATTTATTCCTGTAAACCCTTTTAACTTCTGTAGCTTGTGTCAGATATTTTGGTCCCACTGAACAATGTATAACTTTTTGGTTTTAAGGCCTCTTGCCGGCAGCCCTGCTCATGGAAAGTGAGGGCAAGTTCCCCAATAGTGGATTTCCTGACATAGTATTAGACTGATAGAGGAAGCGTCTTTGAGGGATTGCCCTGCCCAAGGAATGTGAAGATAGCTTCCCTTGTAATGAGGTAGGAAACCCTGAGAAGACTCAGTTTACCTAGGCTGCATGAGATGGACAGCTAAGGCCTTGTTATATCTCTGTAGACAAAATCTGGTGGATCTCAGCAAAAGGAATCTAAACGTAATCAGGCATATTCGGTATAGGTTTTTTTTTTTTTTTTTTTTAAATTTTATTTATTTATTTATTTATTTGCTTGTTGTGTTTGTTTGTTTCTTTATTTATTCATTTTGTGGCTGGCTCAGCCTGCCCTGGTGGTGGCGCTGGCGCACCATGTGGTGCCGGGGATCGAACTGCAGTCCCCGCAGTTGCCTGAGCCCTCCTAAGCAGGCGCTTTAGACCACTGAACCATCTCGCCGGCCCTCAGTATAGGTTTTACCTGCATGATTACCTGGGTTTTGGTATCTTCTAGGAAACAACAAATTTGAGAGATTAGCACATGTATAATCAAAGCATAAGCATTTGAGCTAACACACTGGCATTTAGTCTCTTTTATTTATGGAGTTTAACAGTTTGGTAGAAGTCCCTCTAACTTTAGTCATAATTACCTCTAGATTTTGAGAATTTATGAAAACCAGATTAATACCTTATTTTTACTGTCAATGTTTTTAAATAATCCAAGTACAGTATAGCATATTTTCCTAGTTACACTTTGTGAGAGAACAATGACATCAGCAATTTTTTTTATTTATATAAAACTTTTTTGTAAACACTTTGCCTTTTAATTGAAAAACTCGGGGCCGGCGAGATGGTTCAGTGGTCTAAAGCGCCTGCTTGGGAAGGCTCAGGCAACTGCAGGGACTGCGGTTCGATCCCTGGCACCACATGCTGCGCCAGCCCCACCACCAGGGCAGGCTGAGCCAGCCACAAAATAAATAAATAAAGAAACAAACAAACAAACAAATAAATAAATAAATAAAAATTAAAAAAATTTTGAAAAACTCATAAATATTGACTAAAATCATAACATTTAAAAAAATGTCTAATAATCTTTTCTAATTAGTACACATATAATGTATTATAAAACATTAGGCAATCTTATTTTTGAGAAATCTAATCTAAAAAAGGTCATACCTGTATTTACTATCAACATGAAGTACCTGAGTTGCATCAGAAATCAACCAGGCTATTGCTTCTCGGCCTTTTGGCTAAGATCAAGTGTAGAAATCAACCAGGCTAACTTAATAAACTTATTAATATACAGCATTTAGGTTAAACCAATGTCCCATTCAGTGTTTTAGATATGATCCCCATTGTAAGCAAGGGGCAGGGCCAAAGGATTTCTTCTTTTAACACTGTGGTTGAGTTTTATGTCACAAATATAAGATCTATCTATAGGCCCAAAGCTATTGGACACTGTGTA
>PVKN010008024.1:0-25692 GCA_004027915.1 Capromys pilorides
TGAGATTGTGATTCACAAATCTCTATTCCCCACTGGCCAGGGAGGTAGATGGTTGGGGGAGGGAGTTTGCTGGGTAGGGGAGACACAGGGGCTGAGCCCAGTCCTTGAGGGTGTGGGAGGGCCTGGAGGAGCTGAGAAGCAGTGGGTTTGGCAGGAGTGGGGGTGACATATGCGGGGAGCCCTGGGGACCCAACTAGGCAGGCGGATGGCAGGGAGAGCAGACGGCGTTAACCCTCACTGCACCACACTGCCTGACCCTTCCCCTGACGGGCCCAGAGGCTGGGGTGCTATTTTGTCAGGCACTGGTCATACTGGTGTCACAGAAGCAAGGCTGGCAAGAGGAGCTTGGGCAGGAGATGTTACTTTTGGAAAGTGGCCTTGCATCCTAGAGTATCTTCACCTCCGAGTTTCTCTGCTGGTGTGTTCGCGTGTGTTCTCTGTCAGTCTGTCTCTCTGTGCTCCTAGAAGGTGACAGCGGGTCTCCACTCTGGCTAACTGCACAATCTGTCACTCTCTTTGCTGCCAGCCTGGGGTGAGAGGGAGCCCCCCTTCCCTGCGCCCTGGCCTCCTAGGCTTTCTGCCTTTGTCTCCCAAGGCCTCGCTCTCTTCTTCTTCCACACTCACCTCTTCTCAGGCAGAGCCCATTCCCAATCTCATTAGGGTCCGCCCCCACCCCCAGCTCTTCTCCTCCCTCCCCCCTCCATCTGTCTTCCCTGAAGCACTCCTCTTTGTGTCCACCCATCTGTCACCACCAGTGCTGGGCCTACTCCCCTCCTGGCCACGCCCGCCTGGCCTTCCTCCCCTCGGGGCTCCCTTTCCTCTTCCTCCCCTCTCCCCCTGCTCTCCTCTTTCCTCTTTCAGCTCACTAGCACTGCTTTTTTCCTCAGCTTCCTTTCACTGACTAATTTTTCTGGATGTCCTCTTTCATCTCAGTCTTCCTTTTTCCCTCCTGGTTTGGTTTCTCTAACCCCTTTTCAGTTGTGAGTTGGGGAAGAGAGAGTCGGGACTCCAGGGTCCCAGCTCCAGCCCCTGAGCAGCCTCCAAGCCTGAGCCAGAGGCTGGTAACATTTGCCCACAGTTGCATCACCCCTGTCAATAGCTTCTCCTGGGCCTCCTGAGATGACCTCCACTGCCTCTCCAGCTTGCCCTGCTTGGGCCCAGTGCCCTTTTCCTCCACAGCCAGGAGTGTGGAACAGCTTTACTTTCTGTGCATGAATTCAGGAAGGAATAATAAACCATCTTGAAGCCCCAGGTCCCCAATTTCCCAAAGGCTTCTGTTCCTCATCAATTCTGTCTGCTCTTGCTAAGCTCTTTTTTTTTTTTTCTCCTCTTCTCTTCTCTCTTCTCTTTTCTCCTTCACTCTTTTCTTTCCCTTCATTTATTTTTCCTCCCTTTCTTCCTTTTATTTTGTGAGGATGAGTTGCTCAGTGTCAGGATCTCTCTTATATCATGTTATGCCACAATATACCAAATTCCTACTATCCCTGGCTCTGTTAGGAAACAATCAATAGTGCCCCTCAGGCTTCCCTCTCTAGAATAGACCCTCTGCTATCTGGGAGAGTTCATGAATTGATCAGCTTTTCAAACGGCCCCTGCCCTGAGGAGTTTAGGGTTAAGGGGGAGGGGGGCATGGCTCCAGCTTTCTCTTCCTGGAACAAGGCAGACAGAGCCAGGGGGACCTCAGAGAGCAAGCAGCTCCACGTCTAAATTGTACTTAACAGATGAGAACACAGGCTGCCCCTCCCAAAGGCACACAACATTAGTGGCAGACCAGAAAATCTGGTCCTGAGTTCTCCCCATGTTGTAAGGTTCCTTCTTTCTGGCCAGCGCTGAAAGAAAACCCGCCCTCCTCGGAGCTCAGGTGGAATCTGTTTACTGCACCGACCCAGCAAGGAGCACGCGTAGCTTTGCCTGGTTATTCATCCTGTCATGCCTGTTCCTGCCGTCCAGACTGTGGATCTTTAGTCCCGAAGGGAAGGCACATCTCAGCCCCTTAAGATGCTGGGGCAGAGTGCCCTGTGCATAGCCGTGCTCAGTAAACATTTATTGCAGCTGTGGCTGCCTGGGCGGATGTGGACATAAGACACATTATACTCCCACCTTTTTCTTGTTTACCATGAGATGCCAGACAAAATCATGTTACATCTCTGGGCTAGTTTCCTCATCTATCAAATGAGTTAGACCATACACATAACTTCCAACGTCTTATTGTAAGTTCCTTTGAAAAGATTAAATGTCCTACTGGGTGTAGGTCTCAATAAATAACACCAGAATCTAGATTAAACAAAAATCACCAACATCCCCCAGTACATGCCTTTGGGAGCTGTGATCCAGGTGCGGGGGACAGGAAGAAGGAACCCGGAACCCTTCACCAGAGCATGAGAAAGAGAAATCAGCTGCCAGGAATCTTCAGTGCAAGTCTTGAGGGAAGAGGCGAGATTTCATTAGGGAGGGGACCAGCTGGGGTAGGGCTAGCAGGAAGAGAAGGGGTACAGTGGACTAGCAGTGGGTGGGAGGGGAGCCTGCAGGGAGGGAAAGGCTGGAAAAGGACTCTTTGGAAGACACAAGGTGAGTGAGGCCTACGTGCA
This sequence comes from Capromys pilorides, assembly GCA_004027915.1. Classification (NCBI taxonomy): domain Eukaryota; kingdom Metazoa; phylum Chordata; class Mammalia; order Rodentia; family Capromyidae; genus Capromys; species Capromys pilorides. The sequence continues at coordinate 2,589 of PVKN010008024.1, forward strand.
GGGAGGGAGGCCAACAGGTCAAGAAGGATGTGGCCCTTACCATGCTGCCAACCAGTCATATAGATCTTTAGGGCACAAGGGGCACCCAGTGAGGCACCGGTACCATGGTCATAGAGGGTAAGGGTGTTTGTGGGTTCCAGCAGTCATCTGGGTGGCAGCACACCTCCCAGGGTGCCTGGCCTCTCCAAGACCATGGAAAGGGCACGCGGGGCAGGGGGTTGAGGGATCAAGGAGCGTGGATGGCCGAAGGCAAACCTGGGCTCAGGGTTCTCCCTACTTAGGTGGAGGTGGTTGAGGTACCAAGAGCCCTGCGCCTTGTGCTCTTCTCACCCACCCTGATCTCTTGATTCCACCCAAGCCTCTGCTTTCCTGTTCAACCCCCTCCCTGGTACTCAGCCATGTCCTCCCTTCCCGATGCTGCCAGCAGGATGAGGGAGTTTACTGCTCTGCCCACTGGGAGACCTGTTGGCCGAGGGAGGCATGGAGCCGGCCCAGACGACAGTGGCAGCTGTGCTCGGCGCCCGCCAGCATAGCACACAGCTTCTCCAGCTCCAACTGGGGGGCTGGGGTGGGGGAGCAGCAGGGTGTATTTTCTATCTCAGAACCCCAAACATGCCCCCCTTGAGGGAACTTAGAGAGAAACCTGGTGAAAAATTACATCTTCTCAACAGGATTCAGCAAGGTAAACAGCCTTGAGAACTAAGAGGAACGCTTTCCCTTGCGGCTGGCCTTTAGGCATGTGTCACAGCAGCTCCTTGGCCAGCAGGGAGTAGGCTGGGCCCTGGCCCCTACCCCGCCACTTTTCTTTCCCCTTCGGCTGACTCAGTCACTGCCCACGACCACTTAGCAGTTCTGTAACACTCCACAATTCTGACTCCATGAAGACTCACGAAATTCCAGCCTTTCCGCAGAGCTGTGGTTATTTCTGAAATGCTTCTAAGCCACTCTGGTTTTGGTCTACAGAAAGCCCACTGCCCCTGGAAGGTCTAAACTCCGACCCTTCAGGTCACCTCCCGCATGACAGACCTGCCCGCACACAGCTCCATTTCCCGAGCATGACTCTTTGCCTTTGCCTGACAGGGCTTCCAAACCAGGCGAGCTCAGCTGTCGCCCACTGCCCTGAATCACACCGCAGACTACTGCAGACACAGAGCTGCACTGTACCTACAGAGGAATCTGGCCGTGTGGACTGCAGGCTCTTTCTTTGCCTCAACAGTGAGATAGTCAAGGCTAAGGGTCACAGTCACTTTCCGTACCTAGCTAGGGGCACCAAGTGGATAAATATCTGTCATTACAAAAGTGAACAAACTAGATTTGGATTGTTCTTACTAGAAGGCTTCCAGCACTCTAGGGCTCAACCAAGAGCACTTGATGGGGTTTCCTCCTTGGGTCTTCTGAGACCAAGGTGACAATTTCACTGACTTCCAGTCCTGCCAACACAGCAGTTTCTCCTGCACTTCATGGTGGGGGAGGGACAACAGGAAACAGAACAACGTGTGTGGGATAATCTATTTTAATGAAACTCACTATTTATATATTTACAAAAAAAGGAAAAAACCAACAAAAATAGATATTACAGCTTAATAAAAAGTACACCTGGGCACCGTGGGCTGGAGGTGGGATACCCACCCCGTAGCATGCCCACCCTAACGTGCCATCTGAGGACCCGGAAAATGGGCAATGGGAAGCAAACAGCAGGCTCGGCCTGGAGAACCTCGTCCTCCTCTTCAGGTTTGCCATGGCAGAATCCTGATGTTCAACCCTTTGCCTCCTTCCCCTTGGTCTGTAAAGTGGTTGGGTATGGGGTGGGGTGGGGCAAGAGGGGACATGGAGGGGAGCACAGGGCAGGGCAGAGAGAGAAGAGGCATCCTGAGGAAGGGTGTGGAGCAGTAAGGACCTTGGAGTCAGCACGGGAGCAGGAAGCGTCTATTATGATCCCAGAATCTTGCAGGATGGGAAAAAGGAGGAAATAGGGGAGCTGACAGGGGCAGAGGGGCTTCTCTCTCCCTGTCTCTTCTGGATAGTTCCACTCCTTTGTCTTAATTCCAGTCTGAGACAGGCCTGGAGACCACCCAGTGACAAACTAGTGGTTTGTTCCCAGCAGGACAAATGAGCTTGGAAGTGAAGTGCCGAGCCGGCACGCAAAGTCACCGGGTCCTCTTCAGTAAGACACTGCTCCTGGCTCTCGGGGAGCAATGAAAAGGACATCAGCTTTGGCGTTGATGCAGTAGGTGACGACGAGAGAGAAGATGAGGATGCCGAAGCCCACAATCAGGGTGATAAGCTGCAAGGGGGAGGGGAGACAAAGAGAAAGGTGTTCCTGGAGCTCCGAAGTTTTGGTTAATTGGGACAGGGACCCTAGAGTTCTGACATTGGCTTTAGGCACCACATACGGAACAGTTAAGGGCCACATATTCCTAATCCATAGCCTTAGTGCTCATTTATAAAGAGAAGTCCTGTGTTCCTCCTTCTTGCATAGATTTTCAGCACCCTGCAGGAAGGACCCACAGCTTGGACTTCTCCTGACAGTTAAATTACTGATTCAAGCAGGGGCTCCAACTGAGTGCCCCCATGGCCGCACTAGGGAACAGAGGGGAGCAGGGGCCATGGAAGCGCTTCTGGGATCCATGGCTTCCCCAGAACACACATAGGCTAGCTACCAGTGAAGAGAAGCCTCCCAGTGAGCACACAGGTAGACCAAGGATGCAGTGGCAGTAGATTTTGCAATGCAAATCGAGGATAAAAGGCAGATGGAAGGAATTTGAGACAATGGAAACAAGTCAGCTAGATCAAGCTAGACTGAGCTAGATCGCTGTCACCTCCCTCCTGCTGGCCTCACCTCGAGCTCTTTGCTGGCAATCAGGAATATCCTAGCCCGGATGTCTTTCCAGCGGCTCTCGGTCCATGTAGAGTATTCAGTGGAGCTCCACTGACTCAGTTCGAAGGCAGGTGACAAGGCCCTGGCCAGTCGTGCTGTGGAACGCACGCACCGGGGGAGCCGGTCCGTCTTGTTGGAATTCAGGGGGCCCTGAACCCATGAGTACTCATACAGCTGCACAGGGAGACGGGCCACAACACAGGGCTGATGTGATCCAACTCTCAGAGGCCCCCTTCATCCTATCAGCACCTCGAAGCAGCTAAGCTAACTGGCTGTTGTCTCTTTACTACATAGGTGGTTCAGTTCCACCCAGGATACTGCTTTCTCAGCACTGAAGTACACAGGACTGCATCCCTCCACCTCTCCATCCCAAGCCCCTGGGTCTCAAGATCCTCCAACTTTCCCCAGGGAAAGAGGCCCCGTGGTACCTCCGACACCCACCACCACTCACATCCTTGTTTTCATTTGGAACTTTACTTGGGTCCTGGCACTGCTCTCGAGTGAGATTGATTGCCTTGCCAGTCAAATTTGCCAAGGCATACTGCACAACGTAGGTGGTGTTGGTGGGGCTGGAGACGGCGATGTAATGCTGCAGAGGCCCATCTCCTGAGGGCAGGCCAAAGGGAAGGGAGGATTGGGTGGGGCAAGGTGGTTGAAGGATAGGCAGAAATCAGAAGAGTCCCAGATTGGCAGGAGCCATGGAAGAGATTGTTATAAGAGTTCAACAAACACCAGAAGAAAGGAAAGTAGGAGGAAAACAGAAGAGAAAAAAAAGAATAAAGATTACACCAAAATGATGCCTTTCTCTCTACTGTACTTTGACTAAGGGTCCCCCTGTCACACCAGATACTTACCCAAGTAGGACCTTAGATCCTGTCTAAGGATAGACTGGAACCATGAGTTGTTGGCTTGAACCAGGAACCCATAGAGCAGGCGGGTGACCTGTAATTGTAACAGCAGAAAGAGAGAATGCTGGGGCTTGACGCGATCCCAGCGAGAGGAATTAGTGGAGATCGGTTGCAGGGAACGAACCATTGGCTGGGAAACAGTGGCAGCTCACAAGGGCACAGAGGCCCAGACAAGAGCATCCACAGGCACGTTGAACCCAAAGTTTAGAAGGCTGGGCAAGGAGTAAAGGATGGGGCAGCCCGCTGTGTCTGCTCTTACCGTTTGGGGATCAGCCTGAACTGTGTCAGTGAAGCTGGTTCCTCCTGCCAGGGAGTACAGTGCCCGTCCCAGCACCGTGGCCACATTCGCCAGGGCCTGTGGCAGATGAGGAGAAGGCTGAGTGGTGCATCTTTCCTAGCCTTAGGCACAGGAATGCTAACCACAGTCACTGTGTTCCCGTGCTCCCACCCAGCCTGGGTCATTGCTACCTTGGCAGTGTCTGTCACAAAGTTCAGGTCTTCTTCAGGGCTCAGCGATTCAGGATAGCTCATATTAATGTTCTCAGCAGTGTCGTAAATGCTCTGATAATAGCTGCCAGGAAAGCCGGCATGAGCCTTGGCTACATTCAGCCAGGGCCTTGCCCCTTTCCTATTCAAATGCCTCTTATGCACAACCTTGATATCTTACTTTTCATTATCCAGGGGAAAGAGGAGAGAGAAAATTAGGATCCACTGTCAAAGAAGGCATGGAGAATGCAGAAGCAGGAGTGATGGTGGGAGTAGCTAATGAAATAAAGACTTTCAGGATAGATGAGGTAGAGGAGGCAAACAAACTGAGGTCTTTAAGCACAGGAGTCTCTTCTAATATTGCTTGGGCTGGAGGCATAGAAGGATGACTCAGTGACTGTTCAGAGAACTCTGCCATCATCAGAGCACTTATGTGACTGATTCCATGACAGAGGGTGATGGGAGCAGAGGAGAGATCAGCAGGTATTAGGATCAGACATGCTCAAAGATTTTCAATCAAATCACTACAACGGGCCTCAGGGAGATATGAAGAAAAAGATTTTAAGACAGGGGCCGAGGGAGCTCACAGTCTCGACCACTGGTAATCCCCAATCCACCTACAGTCAGATCAGCCACACACTCCAGTCCAGGACGAGTTCAAATGAGGAAGCATCACTCACCCCAAAGTTGCTGCTGAGGAATCGTAAGCAGAAGACAGCTAACCCCAAGGCTACAAGTGTTACTCTCCCAAACAGATGATAAGAGGCTGTCTGGCTAGAGTTGAAGAGCCAGAGCTTCAGCATTTTTACTCAGAAACTTGTTTGGCCCCAGGGAGGCTGGTACCAATCCAGCCTATGTGAGAAGTCTCATGATCCCAGGCACCAAGTTTGGAGCAGCTTCTGGGTACCAGTCAGACCAGGAAAGATGGAACTGTCAATGTCTCACTTCTGTTCCTGGAGACCCCTCAGTACACTAGCCATGAGTACCTACCACATGGCAAGATCACACTACAGCCCATGGGGTGCCAGGGCCCTCTGTAGCAATCACCCCCTGGGCAGGAAGGGGGCTCTCTTCTCCAGCCAAGGAATTCCCACTTTCCTATGCTTGTGTTTGAAACACTGCCCTCTGCTGGCAGCCCCAAGGAGCTCAGGGCCCAGGAGATGCCAAGAGCAGTGGATCCAGGTGGAGGATGACGACACTAGCAAGGGCTGGAGGTTGAGATGGTTTTCTAAGGTGGACATCAAGTCAAGGAGGGGGCTGGGTCAGATAGGAATGACCACTGAGCAAAAGCCACAAACTGCCTAGAGGTTTTGGAAGAGGTGGTGTGAGGAGAGCAGAGAGGGCAACCTTGTTCCTAGACTGCAGACTCCCTTTGACAAGGAGAAGGGTGGGTGCAGGCCCCAGGATTCTTACGGGTTATGGAAGGAATCATTATGGTCAGCCAGAACAACACCAGAGATGTTTCGAGCTCGAAGAAATCGCTGCAGAGAAGATGGTGGGAGGGCATGGGAGGAATTAATTCTTCTGAGGATGACATCAGGTACATTAGTACCACTCCTCTCCAAGGTGGCCAGCAGGTCCTGCACCTGAGTGGCAAGAGAGCAACAGTAAACAGGAGGTCTCTCTGACCGAAGTGCTCTACACAGCAGGTCCCCTGCCTGGGAGCTCCCCTGTTTTCGAAGATCTGTATTCTGCAAACCTCCCAAGACCAAGGATGGCTCTTTGAATTTCCTGTACCTCCACCATTTTTTTTTTTTTTTTTTTGTTAGGAAGCTGGAGCACAAAGAAGAGGCCTGTGTTTTTCCACATTTATAGTTCAATTCTCTGACCTAAGGACTCTGTTTCATCTGCCGTAGACTGCTTCATTTACTATTTTTTGTACTAATTGGAATGACAAATAATAATAAACACCAAATGCTGAATGACAACTAGGTAACCAGTTCTCTAAGTGCTACAGAAGTCCAGAGCAGGGAGGACAAAAAGGTTAGAGTGTAGGAAAGGAATGCATGGAAAAACTCAGGCTAAAGCTGAACCTGTGGGGAGGGAGGGCCTTGAGACTACAGCAGGAAAGACACAGTGGGCACAGTGGTGCAGGCCTGTAATCCTACCATTCAGGAGGCTGAAGCAGGAGGAACATGAGCTGAGGCCAGCCTGAGCAACTGAATGAGACCCCAATCTCAAAATAGGTCGGAGTTTAATCCCCAGTACAGGGCTGGCCAAATAGCTCAGCAGACTAAAACACCTGCTTGGACAGGCACAGGGACTGGCCCTGCCCCCAGGATGTGCTGAGACTGCAACTGACACTGGGCATGGTGGCATGTGCCTGTAATCCCAGCACTTGGGAGATTGAAAACAGGAGGATCACTATGAGTCTGACCTACATAATGAGACCCTGTACTAAATACATTTTAAAAAAATTTAAAAATCACTAGACACAAAAGGAAGAGGGAGAGAGGGAGTGAGGGATGCAGAGAGAAAGAAGATGGAAGGAAGGAAGGAAGGAAGGAAGAAAGGAAGGAAGGAAGGAAGGGAGGGAGAGGAGGGGAGGGGAGACAATTTGGGCTGGAAGCCTTACATAGGCAAGACCTGGCAGGGCAGCAAGAAGAGGGAGCCAGTCCCTTGCCCATCCTAATGGGCAGGGGTCATCTGCTAAGCATCAACTGACCAACTCACCAGTACACAAAACTACTGGGATGCCAATGAATTCACAATTCTTCCCAGCAAAAAACAGTGGCTTGGACAGTCATCCCCTAACCAATACCCATCAAATCCTTTCTTTTATCCTGTCTCATATATAGGCTGTGGAGGTTGGTGGGAGCAAGGTAGGGGTCACGTATGAAGTTACCTGGTTTTGTACTGACTCATTTTTCTGAGACATGGGATCTGTGTGCATCCAGAGCTCTAGAGATTTTCTCAAGGCCACCTGAGGGAGGATGAAGCAGTGACATTTAGAGTCAGTCTCCTGTTCTGGCCCACACCTGGGGGAAAGGAGTCAGGCAGGGCAGGGTGGTGCCTGCAGCAAGGACAACAGAATGGAGGAGGAAGCGCTGAAGAGGAAGCACACAAGCCACACCTGTCCCAGCTCCACAAATGAATCGATGTTTTCTAACCGCACAGGAAACTTGCCCTTCTCCATGTCGTAGACCATTCTTGAGCTGCCAATGTAGTCAAAAGTTTCCTGGGGGGGGTGGGGGGGGGGAGAGATAGGTGGGAAAAGCAAGAGGAAGTCCCAAGGGTTAGGGGAGCCTCAAGGAAGGTTAAGTCATCCAAACCACAGGCAGGAGGTCCACCAACCAGGGCCTTCACAATCACTAGTCAGAGGCAGCTTACACGGCATGTGACTTCCTCTCTTCCTTTCTCAGCCTCCTAGCTGTGACCATCCCTCACATGTATACATCACAGGACTAGTCTGGCTCAAAAGTGAGAAAAGCAGCCTTTGTAAAGGCCCAAAGGAGACACAGACTATTACGTGTCAGCTATTCCTCAGGCTAGAGCCAGGCTGTGCTGCCAGTAAAGAAAGGCAGGGTCCCACAGAGAGCAGAAAGGGATGAGGACAATAAGAACAAAAGGAGGCCTCAAATAGATCTTCTGGGTAGGGGACTGAGGAGGCTGATCACACACTAACTCAGGGTACTGAGGCTTCCTAAAATAAAACTCTGAAGGAGACACATATAGTCAAATTCAAAAGCTCTGCACGGATGAACTAGTCCAGTGCTGGGGACATCCCAACCAAAAGCCACCTCCAGCTTCACCAAGCCCAGCCCTGCCGCCCAACCCCAAGCCAAGGGCCCTCACCCCTTGGAAGAACACAAACATGACATTGCGGGGCAGGGCAGTCACATCAGGTGCCTTCTGCAAGGCTTCAGCTGCAGCCAGCTGGGTGACGAAGGAGGCAACGGCACTTTCGGCCCCGGGAGCCACGTTCCAGAAAAAGGAACGACTGTCCAGCTGGGGAGAACAGAAGAAAAAGCAGGGGAAGCTAGAACTGGAAGTCAGGACCAGGCCCAAGCCCTGCTTCCCATTGTAGCCAAGAAAATACATGTGCGGGGGAACTCGGCCTCGTGCCGCCCAGGTCCCCCTCCAGTGCAGCAACTCTGAAATCAGACATGTGCAGGACAGGCCTGCCAGCTCTTGCTGAGCTAGCCACGCCCAGGCTGAGGGGCCAGCACTCACCCGGGTAGCAGCAACCACCACCCTGTCATCGGGCTCCAGTGTCCCAGATGTATTTATAGGCTTGAGCATGCTCCATACATTGTAGTCAGACAAGGGGTCACAAACGATTTCTGAATGGGACACAAACCACAAGAGATGAATAGGACTTAAGGGAGAGGACAGCACCGGAAGGCCTGTGCAAGCTGGTCTTCTGACCAGTGCTCTACAGACTCTGCGGGTCACTTTCCCTACTTCAGTGACTCCAGCTTGGATTCTCTGCTGTCCTTACTTGCTTCAGGTACAAGACGCCCAGAACACACACACTTATTGTTACATTGCCCACTGGGTGCTTGCTGCCCCCGCCCCACCATGCGCTGGCCTGGCCCCGTCCTACTCCCATCACAGGACACTCGGCGTGGGGTGGCTCTGTTCTACCTGGGTTGATGCTGAAGGTGCTCTGGATGAAGCTGCGCCGCATGCAGGTGGCGGTGCTGATGACGGCGTGCATGTGCGAGAAGAGCTGCATGGCACACAGCGGGAAGGCCGGGGCCGAGCCATTCTGACTCAGGTTGTGATCCTGATAGCACTGGAAGGGGAGAGGCCCCTACTGAGACAGACGCCGTGGAGTCCTTCCCTCACTTCCCAGGAAGAGGAAGGCCCAGTTCCATCCTCAGACATTTGTCCCTAAGCTACAGGTGTCTGGATCTACATGGTCGAACAGAAAAACTCCTTAGTAGGTGGAAAGGGGCATGGGCTCAAAGGCTTACTTCGAACTGATAAACTTATCCCATCCCAAATGGCTTGGCCCATTCTGGAACTTCAGCCACTGTTCCTAATGGGATTTGACATAAGGAGCACTGATCTAGAGATCAAAAGTAAGACTCAAAACACCTTGGCCATAAACTCATCTCACAACTTCAGGTAAACCTTTTTTTTTGGTACCGGGAATCAAACTCAGGACCTCAAAATTACCAGGCAGGTGCTGTGCCACTGAGCTATACCCTCGGCCCTGGACAAGTCTCTTAACTATTCTTTGTGTCAAAATGGAAAACTTGACTAGACTTAGCATATTAGAGCTAAATAGAACCTCAGAATTTACTGAACAAGGGCCGGTGAGATGGTTCAGTGGTCTAAAGCGCCTGCTTAGGCAAGCTTAGGCAATCTCAGGGACCACGGTTCGATCCCTGGCACCACATGCTACGCCAGCCCCACCTCCAGGGCAGGCCGAGCGGGCCATAAAAAAATAAAATAAAATAAAAAGTCGTTAAAAAAAAAATAAAATGGAAATCTAAAAAAAAAAAAGAATTTACAGAACGAAACTAAATTTCTTAACTCCTAGTCTACAGAATGCTCTTTGGTTGCGTGTGGCTTTAATTGTTCTCCTTTTTATTATTGAGGAGTAGTTTATTGTAGGAACATGCTAAATATATTCTTTCTGCTGTAATGTATATGTGTGGCTTTTTTTTTTTTTTTTTTTTTTTTTTTTTTTTTTTTTTTTTTTTTTTTTTTTTTTTTTTTTTTTTTTGTGGTACCAGGAATCGAATTCAGGACTTTGTGCTTGCTGGGCAAGTGCTTATTACTGTAATGTATATGTGGATATTTCACATTTGGATTATTATTGATATTTCAGCTATAGTTACTTTCTTTTTTTCCTTTTTTTATTACTTTTAATAAGAGATAATAATATGAGTTTCAAAACACGTTAGTAGTACATTTGCAATAATTGACACATTGCATATTGTTATCCTCATAGTAATTATACAGAGCACAGGGTGTAGACATGATAAATTTTCTAGTCGATATTGGTAAGGAAAGAAAGAAAAAGAGAAAAAATTTTCTTCTCTTTGTACTAAGAGGAAGTAGTTGTATACATAGACCAATGTTCCATAATTGCAGTGGGTTACTGGTGAAACTGGCGATGTTGAAGGCTGTTGATTTAAGCCTTTTACAGCTCACCATACTAATCTAGCTCTGTGTTCTATGCCTCATAATTAAACTTTTCTGCTGGGTGATCGAGGGCAAGTTAAAGCAAGACCTGTATTACAAAACTTTCATCTTTTGTATTGTCCAAGGTCAAATATCCTCAGGATTAACTTTGGAACCATATACAGTGCTTTGTAGAACTGTTGTCAGTGTCAGACATCGGGACAAGTCACGGCCATTGCTTGACCAGTTTGCTCTCTGTGAAAGCCTGAGAGAATGTTTTCTCCCTAGGTGACTCTCCCTAGACACACTATACTTAATTTATCCCTTTCCTCTGAGGTCCCATAATCTCATTGAACAGAAAATTTGGGAAACCACTGAATTATAGGATGTTACAGCACAGGTTCTCTTATGTCCTGAGTCCTCACTGACTTTGAAGCGCTAGAGCTAAAATGATGGCTATCCTTGTAGCCCTTCTTTTTCTCCAATTTTTGGTCTGTTAACTTACATTCTGAACCTTCCAGCAGAGAAGTTTCATGATACTATTACTCTATAACGTAAGTAATTGACCTTAATATCACTGTCTTTCTGAATATCAAACATCTTAGACTTAGCCTGACAATGGTATTTTCCTTCAATCATTGATATTCTAATAAATCTCTATAGAATGTGATAAAAGTAGTTACACATTTTTACAGACAATTGTAGACTGTCAAGCCTATGGCATTCTGCCTAGTCTCTTACTCTCAATACCCTTTTCTGTTTTTTTGTTAATCAACCACTTACTTAAGAGAGTATAGTAGTAACTGAGTTTACATTAGAAGGAGTACACATCTAAAAGTCCAGATTGACATGTAGTCCAAGTGTAGTTTTAGTGTTGCATGTTGGTATCATCAATATGAGAAACCTTTTGAAGGTTCTTAGGACCAGTATCTATTTCATACTGTGTACATAAGTGCATGGTTTTGCTCCTGCTATGTTTCCTCTTCTTTGTTTGTGGCTTTTTGAGACAACGTGTCATGGCTTCAAAATCACAATCCTCCTGCCTCAGCCTACTAACTGCTGGAACTATAGGCATGCAGCACCATTCTCAAGGTTATTATCTCAACCCAGGATGAACTCACTGCTTCGTATTGCTCCTGTAAAATACTCCTCTTATTTTCATCTAACCTAAAAGACTTCAGCGCCGTAATACTGGGCAAGAAAGAAGTAGGAGGGGGAAATGAGAGGGAAATGACTTCTTGGTTCTTTCTTGGAGCAGCTGTTTTTCTAAGTGTGTACTAGCAGAATGAGCCTTCTTCCAAACAGAAGATGAGCCCAAAAAATAATCCTCTTTCTTACTGGAATGCAAGGAGGTGGCAATCATTACCTGCTTAATGACGTTGGTTTCATTTTCATCTTCAAGAAGAAAGATAGGGAAACTAAAGTCTTCATAAGCCAAGCCATTGCCCAGAGGATTCCATGGCTTTTCTTTGCAGTGGGCGAACTCTGACCCATAGGAGTTGGAGTAAATGCCTTCAGGAAGGAAGTGGGGTTGGGAGGATACGTTATAGAGATGCCAAACACTTAGGGACTGGGTGAGGGAGGAAAGTCTTAAGAGTTCCAAAAGGGGCAGCGGCCCCAAGACAGGCAGGAATGTAACATCATCCACACCGAAGTACAGACGACAGCATCAAGGGACTTTAGACTGGCTGATCAGGGCTCTGAGCATGATGGGGATAAGCAGAAGAGCAGCAAGGTGGGGGATGAGTGTGAAGGCAAGCACTGACTCTTCCTGGGAGTGAGCTGCTTATGATAGAGACAGACAGACAGATACACCCCACCCTTGCACACACTCAAAACTGAAGCAACGATGAGGCCTTCTTTTGGGGAGCTTACCAAACCCATCATTTGGGCACTGCGTGCTTGGAGAGAAGCCAGGGGTGGGACTGGGCTTGGCCAAGGTCACTGCAAGACCGGCAATCCGACTGTTTTTCCCCTTGAGCTTCTCCATTACATGCCTGGAATAGACAGGGAGTGGCATGAGATAGCAAGCCATTAGGTGGCCAGAACTCTGTGCTTCAGGATGGAAACGAAGAGGGACCAAGGGAATCAGAACAGTCACTTCTCTTTTCACTCTCTTACTTCTGAGTTTGGACTGTGACCCAATCTGAGTTCAGGGTTAATCTTAGCTCCCTTGTCCCCAACAGACCTCAGACACCATTCTTTCCTCGCTTGGGTCCTTCCTCACTAGAGCTATACCCTTTTCGGGGGTGGGGGTGGGGGGGGGTGGAGCGAGACAGGGTCTCTATTAATTTGTCCAGGTTGGCTTTGATTTTGTCATCCTTCTGCCACAGCCTCCTGAGTGGCTGAGATTACAAATGTGCAGCCCTGCCTGGATTGAACTCTTTTTTTTTTTTTTGCGGGACCAGGGTTCAAACTCATGACCTTGCACTTGTGTGAACTCTATTTTTAAGGTCACTGAGATTATTCCTTTTGGTGGTACTCCTTCTTTCTGAAGACCTATTCTGTATTCTCCCAACTAGACTAAGGCAGCTTCACAAATGTGAAGAATGCTCACCAAATCCTTCCTTCTCTGGATATACTTTCCCAGCAGGCACATGCGGTTCTTACCTGCTGAAGAGCTTGCCTTCCAGCAGAACCATGTATGGGGGGTTGGGGCCATCTGTCAACACCCACTGCAGGTCCTCTTCTTTCTCCACTACATGGATAACCCCTGTGTCCCCACTAATTGAAGCTGTGAGTACAGAGGGGATACAATTAAAGCTCTCACAATTGACAATTCTGACTGTGTTATTCATCTTGCAGATCTTCTATCCCTAAAGATGCCACAATATATTCAGATGACTATAGCCACTTCTGGTCCTAAACCGGAAAGCTGAATTGCCCTAGCTCCATATGAAGGAAGGAATGGAGGACAAGAGTCCAAGAAGACTCATCAGTAGCCTCGTTCACTAAATGCCAGAAAGGCTCTGTGCTCCTCATGTTTTCTCCCCAGTTCAGTCAATGACTCATAAACACAAGATCCTAGAGTGGAATCAAGTTTTCAAATCTGTACCTTCTCTAGGAAATGCCATCCTACATTTATAGCTTATACACCTGGCTTTGAATCTTTATGAATCCATGTAGATTCCCTTGGCCTCAGTAGCCTTCCTAGATTACTTCTTGGGGAGCTCAGGTTTCCAAAGTCCCACGGTTGGACGTGAGCAGCCAGGGGCAGCCATCACTTACCTAGGATGCCCTATAAATAAAAGCCACTTCTATACATGCAAGGTGCCACACAAATAATCTTCCTTCCTACCTTCCTTTCTTCTTACTGGTTTTTTGAGACAGGGTCTTGCTATGCAGTTCAGGCTGGCCTTGAACTCACTATGCATTACAGGCAGGTCTCAAACTCATGGCAATCATACTGCCTCAGTTTCTCAGGTACTGGGGTTCCCGGCATGCACCACCATGTCCAGCCACAAATAACATTTCTATGCATTTAACAATGTGATAAAGATTGAGAAGCACTGGTCTAGAGGACAGATGATCCATAGTCCAAACTATCTCATATACTACATCTACAGAGGCACTTGGCAAAATCCTTCACATCCCTAAAACTCCACGTACAGACATCCCAGACTGTCCCTCTTGTGTACTCTATAGACTGGATATGATATTCACAAATTATTTTAGAGCAAGAAGGCTCACCTCTAACTACGTTATCAGAATCACTTTGGAGGTTTTTTTCATTTTTGTTTCTATTTTTGCATAAGGGATTTAAGTCAGGACCTTGTGAATGTCATTTATGCATTCTACCAATAATCCACATCTGAAACCTATAGGACTTTAACAAATGCAGATATTTGGACATTACTTCCAATCCCCTAAATTAAAATCACTGAAGACAGAGCCCATGGATACATATTTTTCAAAATATACAATGTACATTCTTTTTTCTTCTCCTTTTTTTTTTGGAAGTGCTGGTGCTTAAACCCAAAGCTTCATACATGCTAGCTAGGCCAGTGCTCTACCACTGAGTTATGCTCCTAACCCTCTTCACTTTTTATTTTTAGACAAAGTCTCCCTATATTGAACTTGTGATCCTCCTGTTTCAGCCTCCCTAGTACCTGGATTATATGCATGCATCACCATGCCTAGTCACAAGTAGTTCTTCATTATACAGAGCCAGGCAGGAGAACTATGCTTCTAGACCAAGGAACCAAAATATTTATAACAAACAAGAAACAAAAACTGGTTCCTAATTCCTAGCTAAGGAAAATTTTTCTTCCATGGGATCTGATAAAAGCAGAGCACCCAAAATTTAACTATGGCTTACAAATAGTAAATACATCACAAGTTCATGTCAATGGTGATAATAAAATAGGGAGGACTAGCAGAAAAACTTTATTTAATATCCAGACGTCAACAGAAGTTCTCACAGTAATCCTTGCCACAGCGCTTAAAACTGGACAAAAGAAAAAGCTGGTGTGGTAAATAAAGAAGGGTGCAATTTGAGCTCTAAGAAGGACAGGAAGAAAAAAGCTATGGTAGTGGCTGAAGGAACACAGACTCTAATCTAGGCAACAGTGACTATATAATCTTCAGTAACTTGCTTACTTTCTCTGGACCTTCTGTGAGGGGCAGCTTGCTTCATATACTTGGGATAGAAAAAAAGGAGGTGGGGAAAAAAGAAGAAGCTTAAATATATAGCTTGCTTTGAGCATTTTAAGGACCTCATAGAAACAAGTTATTAGGATAAAAAAATCAAATCTGGATGTCTTTTTTCTCCTTAGTTTTATTATGCTAGCAACTCTAATTAAAGAGGGTGTAAGCTGCTAAGAATGGACAGATAAGATGAAGTAAGACTCAGAAATAAGGAGGTTGAAAAGGAAACACACTCTTAATGAGGAAGTGGCCAGAGTCCAGCCCCTCCCCTCGTTTCTCATACTGGCACTTGGCCTCATCTCTAGAGGCTATCACTTTGCCTCCCACAGGGCCGCTTGAAGAACATGCAGCAGAATGACTCATTTCCAAAGCGCATTTTTCAGAGACCAGCTCCAGTCTGGCCTTTCGCAGTTATAGTAAAGTTCCAGCATGTCCAGCAGCCTGACTGCAGTCCACTCTGAACCTGACTTTTTCATCTCCAAGAAACTACGTCTATCAAAACAAAAGTTGTATTTATTACTGTTTGGAACCAATCAATCCATTCATTCCCAGTGCTCCCTATAGTAGGAATATAAGGCAATTAATATATAGTGTAGCTTCGGGAAAAAAATGAGTAGAAAAAGTATTAACTACCTCCCTGAGCAAGTCTCTTACTTTCCAATAACTCAAGTTTACGCCTACCAAATTGAAAGTTTTCAGGTAACCATACATTACATTGCTGAGACCATGCTATTGATTAAACATCACTAATAAACACCTATTAAAAGACAGTTTGACTTTGGGCTTTGTGCAAAACTTTTCCAACCATGAGTACAGAGTCAAACTGAAATTCAGAGGTGATCAGTCAGTGAGGAAGCCAAGATCAGACCCCAACTTTCCTGCTTACTTGTAAAACTATATTCTGACAAAGTTAGTGTCCACAGAAGACTCGTTACCTGGAGATAACTTAAGCAGCAAATGAACTGATTCACTTTATCACAACTTTTCCCCTCTGTGATTTTTATGACCAGGGTGTTGTGGCACTCTTA
The DNA here is from genome assembly GCA_004027915.1 of Capromys pilorides. NCBI lineage: Eukaryota > Metazoa > Chordata > Mammalia > Rodentia > Capromyidae > Capromys > Capromys pilorides. The sequence continues at coordinate 18,614 of PVKN010008024.1, forward strand.
ATGTTGAAACACATTTTAAAAGCATAATTCTTTACTAATTCTCACAATTATTTGGGATAATCAATGTCTTCTTGTCAACTAGTTAGTCGACTTTTAGAAGCCCATTTTGGCTCTCAATAGATGTTGAGAGCAAAGAATGAACTCCACAGAACATGGGACTTCTCCAATATGGCAGGGGATCATGAAAAATCCTGGCTTAGAACATGGATGACCAGGGTTCGGATCCTAGCATCATAACTTATTAACAACATGATCTCAGAAAATTACATAACCTCTCTAAGTCTCAGTCTCATCATTTGTAAAATGGAAATAACCATGGGCACTGTGGAGGTTAAATGAGATCCATGTTTAAAAAACCTAGTATGGAGAATTTACTAAATGTTAGCTCTTATTAATTAGCTTGCTGGTTTGACAGATGGTTCTCTATCACCTCCTACTCACGTAAACTAATTTAGGACCAAGATGCCTAAGCAGGGCATGGATCCTTCTTAGTATCTAGGGCATAAACTGAAATATCAATGGCCACAAACACAAATTATAATTTCAACTCACATTGGCAGCCAATCTGATGGGTGGCATTGAGTAGACGAACACAGGGAGCTGTTTTATTTAAAGGGATGTAGATCTTTCTCTCCACAGAGTTTGCCTTGCACAAACCTAATCATAAGATAAAAACTGTTAGACGAAACCAAAAGACACTGATATATTGCCTCTTTAGTGTCACTGGCTTTATTCACAGCTTGGATAAATCATTCAGTCTCGTATTTCCTAAAATGGGAAACACCCATTCCGTCCATTTCTTGGACATATTGGAACAGATAAATGCTTTACAAAGCACCCAAGTATGTGACTCAGAAGATTCCATGAATAACACGTGACAGTGAAGCTAAAAGAAAAACCTGATTTGTCAACATGCAGGTGTTTGACCTTAGATATGCCAAAGTGTGGTTCCATCTGCTCTTCCATCCTGTACATATAATACTAATCAGCTGAGAAAAGACCACTGGTCTAAGGATATGGATTAGCAAAAACAATAAAAAACACATTTCTGAGGATTGTCCCAACAGTCTGAAGAGAACTGGGGGAAATCTTATGCCACACACCTGTTCAGTTCATCTAACACCAGCAGATCATTTGTGCATACTATGGCGTGGGACAGCTAGATTCTCATTTGGGGACCTTCAAAAACAAAGTGAGTTTAAGAGCCAGCCCAGTCATGGTTACATCTTAACGTTCAACCAACTACAAAATCACACACCAGAAAATATATATGCCTAAGGAAATATCTATGCACATATAAGAGCCTCAGGATCCTTGGATCATTACTTAAGAATACCCACACACACACCTACCTTAGTGTCACTTTATTTATGACAGACACATGAATTTATGGAAGGAAGGAATGAGAATTCTTTTATGTGCTGCATAGCACCTACAGAACACGGTTGTTTTGGTTTCAAAACGTCTAAACCCTGGGAAGAACGCCTAAGTTTCACACCTGTCCCTTTCGCCTGTGGGTGGAGTGGCTGGGGCTCTGTGGAAAATGAGGCATCCCAACAAAGTGGGTGAGAATCAGGCTGGAAATCCAGGAGGAGGCCTGGAGGATGGAATAAAGTGACACGACTTGCCAAGACGGAGAGGAGATGAAGGTCCAGGGAGAAGGGGAACTTCTGTCATGGGAACGAAAGAGAAAGAGGATTTACAGGGTGGGGGACAGAGGGGCAGCGAGGACCAGGAGGGAAACACTGGCGCTTGCGGCTGGGCAGATCCGGAGGGTTCCCCTTACAGAGCAGAGCTCACGGGCAGGGAGGCCTCACCTGCCAGGAGAACGCAGAACGACAGAAGGCGAAGAAGACCCCGACTTCCCGGGTCAGCCTCAGAGCCGCCCCCAGCCGTGGCCATCTTGCCTCTCCGCCGAGCGGAAGCCTCGGTCCCCGCTCCAGTCGGCTAGCGGCCTCTCTAGGCTACCCCCGCCGCCGTCTCGGTGGCGCCGAGCTCCAGAGACCGGAAGTTCCTAGGTGGCGGCGCTTCCGGGAGCTGTGGCCCTGGGTGGCTGACGTGGAGGCGTTCTAAGGGTAGCAGGGAGTGGCGGACCCGGTCATCCGCCTTTGGAGCCGTTGTCTTGAAGATGTTAACTAAATTCGAGACCAAGAGCGCGCGTGTGAAAGGTAGCGGAAAAGAAAGGGGGTGACATGGACGAATGTGAGGGACGGGGCGGTCACGGAAAAAAACTGGTGGACTTGCGGGTCTGATTGGGCCCACCCGACAGACCCAAAGGGGGACCCGGAGAGATTAGGCCTGGGGCAGCTTTGCAGTCCTCTCTTGTTTGTGCACTGGGGCCTTGATTTGCGTCTGAAGCGGTTCCTGCGCCGCCCGAGACCCGTGAGGCCCGCTCGTCGTTCCCCTGCCTCTGCTCTCTTAGGGGCTGTGCTCCTAACTTTTACTCTTCTGTTTCCAAAGCCCTGTGGCCTTTTGGCTTTTCGGTGATTGTGTTATATGGAGAAGCCCTGATTGAGTCTTGACCTCAGTCATTGTAGCTTTTCGCGGAGAACGTACTGGTGCTTAATGGAAGGAGGCCTGCCTCTCCCATCACCACATTCCTTGAACTTTATTCCCTATGGAATATAGTGCCTTGAAGCCTGTATCTCCAAGTCTGAGATTGATAGAGTTGCCAGATAGAATACAAAAAACTCGGTTTACTTTGAGTTTCAGATAAACAGCGAATGAATTTTGGTGACTTATTTTGGAAGGCAACTTGCTGAGATTGCAGTAGTTTCTTGGAATGTCAAAATGAAAAAAGTAGGGCTGGAGAGATAGCTCAGGGGTATAAACATATGCCTGGCAAGTGCAGGGTCTCGAGTTCAATCCCTGGTACCACAAATAAATAAATGAAAAAAGTAGAGAAGGTCCAATAACAACTGGAAAAACACTTCTGGAATGTTTAGTAAGATATGCGTAGTCACTAAGAACTTGTTCTGTGGAGTCAGGAGGGCTTGCTTTGAAATCCTAAAATTCCACTAAGTAAATATCTCTAGATCTGTATTTCGTTACAGAGAGAACTAAAATGAAAAAGTATATGGAAATTGTATTACCAAGCTTGGCTGGGCTAACTTAAAAACTGAAGGACATTGTTAATTTGAGAACATGCCCTGAGCAGTTTCTAAGTTTCATGGGAATCTTGTTTGTAAAGAGTACCATTAAGGATTTCTGGGCCTTTGTTATCTTTGAGTTCTCTCCTAATAACTTCTTAAGGGATGCACTTTTAGCAGTTGTTATCTGTGGGGACATCTGTGTATGGTTATGGTGGACTAACAAGGACTGGATTTACCTTTTTGCATTAAATGCTGCACAGCTGAACAAGATATATAGAACAGAGATTGGCCAACAGGAAGGGCAGGAAGTAATTTGTGAGAGAGGGAAATAAAGTAAGTTCTATTAATTGTTTTAGCTTGCTGCCTAGAGAGTTTCTAGACTACAGTAAATGAACAGGACGAGCCCAATGGACGAGCTGAGGAGAGAGTTTAATGTTTGGGAAAGCAATGAGGACTAAAATTTGCTAGGTCAGATATCAGAGAGAAGGATGATCAACAGAGAGAGCCCTGAAGATCTAGCAGGGGTTACCTCATACTTTGTCTGAGTACCAATTTGTCTGTGCATGTGCAAAAACTATCCAAAACTTAGAAAGGAACCATGGAAAAAGAGAAAGAACAATACCTATACCTCACAAAGTGCTGAAAATAGGCTGTATTCTTACTAGGCAAAGTGGAAAGACTTTCTGATACTAAGAACATCATATATGGGATCTCAGGGCATTAACAGTAGTTCCAAATTAGACCTAGCAGGTGCATGCCACAGTGGGCTATTTGTCTCATTGAAAGCTCTAGAAGCTTCGCCATCTTTGACCTAGACTAGAAACTGCTGGGGGCCAGCTATAACAAAACTTAAAAAGCAAGCCTCAAAGTGGTCAACTGACTCTAAGTAACTTCACCCTAAAAAAAGCCAAACAGTATTTGAAGAAATATATAGAAGTCCAGCACCTAAATTCCGTATGTTTCCCTTCTAGGTATCTGCTCTAAAGATTTAAAGATGTACTACACTATTGCAGTGATACTTGCAGAGCCATGCTTATAGTAGCACAATGCATAATAGCTAAATCTTGGAAGCAGCCTCAAGTCTACCAGATGAATGGCTAAAAAAAAATTTGGTATTTATACACAGTGAAGTACTACTCTGCCGTAAAGAAAAACTTGAGTCATTTGTAGGAAAATGGATGCACCTTGAGGCCATAATGTTAAGTGAAATACATGAGACACACAAGCTTACGTATCACATGGTTTCTCTTGCATGTGAAACCCAAAATACAAATAAAGAGCAAAGTCAAAGAGAGCAGGAAGTAGAGATAGGTCTTTCTGAAAGGGGAAGGGGATCGAGAGCTGGAGGGAGGGAGGAGAGGCACGGGGTGACAGAAGGCGCTAAGATGTGTTATGCATGTATCAACTGTGCACAAGGAATGTAAACATGTACTAATAAAGAGAAAACATGTTGCAACAATAAAACATTCATCAGTTGGTTTACTTTTTATTGTTATCAGTTACTTTTATTGTTCTTATTGTTAACTGATTGTCAAAATAAATCTTAGTGACAATTTTAAAAATCCACCTAACAGCATAAAACTACAATGTCTGGCATCCAGTAAAAAATTAAGTGCATTGACTAAGTAAATGAGCCTATGAGTAACGTAGGTGGTCATTTTTCTTATCAGAGTTGGCAGAAGGTGACATTGTGGGTCTTGCTAGCTCATCATATAATTCTCTGTTTCTCTTGCCCCACAGGACTCAGTTTTCACCCCAAACGACCCTGGATCCTGACCAGTTTACACAATGGGGTCATCCAGCTATGGGACTATCGGATGTGCACCCTCATCGACAAGTTTGATGAACATGATGGTAAGATAGTTTCTGGGAGGAAGCTAAAGGGGATGTAAGTCTCTTGTTTTCTAGGATAGCTTAAGGTGGTTTGATACGGATTCCTATAGGATTAATGAGTGTGGAAGGGAAATGTGATATGTATTCATACCATTTTCTCAAGATGAATGTATTGGGTATCACAAACACATACTAAGAAAGTGGGGGGGGGGTGGATAGCTCAGTAGAATAAGTGCTTGCCTGGCAAGTACAAGGGCCTGAGTTCAATCCCCAGTCTCACAAAAAAATAAAAATGGGAATGGAAGCCAAATGTGATGGTGCATAACTGTGGTCCCAGAACTTGAGAGGCTGGGATGGATTGGTCATTTAACCCCTAGGGTTCATTTTCTTTTTTATTTTTATTTTTTTTTTTAATGCATTTTGTGCAGGGTTTCACTGCACAGCTTGAACTTGTAGTGATCCTCCTGTTTTCAGCCTCCCTAGCACTGGCATTACAGGCATGCACCACAATGCCTGGTCTCAGTGGTTGGCTCAGTGAGCCCTGGTATGGGGCAGGGGTTGGCATAGCATGTGGTGCTGGGGTTCAAACCACTGACCCTGCGCATGCCTAAGCAGGTGCTTAGTCCACTGAGCTATCTCTCTAGCCCTAAGCCCTGGGATTTGAAACCAACTTGGGCAAAACAATGAGACTCGGGCCGGTGAGATGGTTCAGCGGTCTAAAGCACCTGCTTAGGAAACTTAGGAACTGGAAGGACCGCGGTTCGATCCCCGGCATCACATGCTGTGCCAACCCCAGGGCAGGCTGAGCCAGCCATAATACAAAAATAAATAAATAAATAAAATTTAAAAAAAAAAAAAAAACAATGAGACCCTGTCTTTCAAACAAAAACAAATAAACGAATGGAGAAAAATATGTCTAGTGCTAGGGGAGAAAACTGAAAAAGCCTGAATAGCAGTCACCTCCAAGCATTTGATAATAACTGTATGGCACATGTGCCCCAGTGGGCATGTAACACACTGTTTGTCACCATGTGAACCAGGTTTCCCGAACAGCGAATCATGAGACATTCAGGTTTAATTGTAGTGTTGGCACTTTATGCTAAATAAGTGGGCTTTGGGTTACAGTTTGGGCACTTGATCTCTAAAAGATTTGCCATCACTGCCTAAAGACTTGAAAAAATAGCTGTCTCTAATGTACATCATCTGCCTTCTTCCCCAGGGCCAGTGCGAGGCATTGACTTCCATAAGCAACAGCCTCTGTTTGTCTCTGGAGGAGATGACTATAAGATTAAGGTACAGAGGGTCTATCATCATTGGGGAAAAAGGACAAAAGGATATGGGGAGATGTGGGAATTCTAGAAGGGACTGAAAGACAGAATGGTCATTCATAGAGAATTAGAATTTTAACATTTAGAGAATATATAAGCAACCATTTATTTAGTTATCTTTTATGCATTTAGGACAGGGTATACAGAGTGTACAGGGTTTCACTACGTAGAGCAGACTCATAGTGATTCTCCTGTTTTTAGCCTCCCAAGCGCTGGGATTACAAGTGTGCACCACCACACCCAGTTTCAGTGGCCACCTCAGTGCACTGGGGATCAAACCCTTGCTGCTGCACTCTACCTAAGCAGGCACTTTAGTCTACTGAGCTATCTGGCCAGCCCAATCAAACATTTATTGAAAGAATGTGTGTACTAGATACTTTTTTGGAAATTCAAAAATAAAAAAGAAATGGTTTTTGTTCTTGAGGAGCTTTTATTCTAACAGAGCAGTTAAACATGTACTCAAATAGTGGCATGTACTGTCATTTGGTGAGTGATATGATAGTTATAAAAAGTAAAATAAAAAGAATAGTCCAGGTGTAGAGATAGGCATGATATAACTAGATACATTTGAGAAACTCTTTGTAAGAATAAAAAGGTGAGAGAAGGGTTCTTATGTTACTAGGCAGATATGGGGTCATTAAAAGGGTTTTAATAAGCTAGGCAAGGTGCCTTGTAATTCCAGCACTTGCGAGCTGAGGCAAAAGGATTCTGAGTTTGAGGCGAGTCTGGGTAAGTTCACAGACAGGCTGAACTACATAAGATGCTGTCTCAAAGTGAATATACAAAATATTAAATATAGGAGTGTTATCAGAATCAGGTTTACTTT
>PVKN010008025.1:0-25709 GCA_004027915.1 Capromys pilorides
ATCTATTGGACTATGGAATAGATTTGGCAATTAGGGTTAGTATAAGATTTGAATATGGCATATACCATTTTGGAGATCAGTGTTAGGTATGTAGTACCCTGATATTGTGGTGCAGGGTACCCTGAATTTTGGCTTAGGTTTGGGCTTATAGTTAGGGAATAACTATTATTGGGATAATGGGGTACCTTAATTTATGTTTAGGTTTAGGGTAAGGTTTAGGGATAGTCCTTCCTTTTATTGGATTACAGTATACCTCAACCTTTGGTGTACTGTTAGGTTTAAACCAAGGGTTAGAGCACCTCATTTTGGGTACCCAAAATTTGGTATCCCAATTTTTTTCTTTTAAAGAGAAAAAAAAAGATTCACAACAAGATGATAAGAGGGTAACAATAGTTAATATATTGCACATTATTATCCTTAAATTAGTTACTCAGAGGACAAGGTATCAGCATTTAATTGTCCAAACAGTATTAGAACAAACTTTTCTTTTCTATGAACTAATACAAATTGGTAGGATAACTATCTTAGCTGTCATATATATATATATATATATATATATATATATATATATATATATATATTTCCTTTTCTTTCTTCCGTTTCCCCATCCGAGTTTCTCTTTCCTTTTGAAGTTTCTTCCCATTTTAGATCACCTATCATACATTTTGGATCTTATTTACCCTTTCAGCTTTTCACACTGAGAAGACGCTATGACGTTTACACATGGGCATCTGCTTTGTGTCACTTATGAGCACGTTCTCAAGCTGCATCCCTTTACCTATAACAGTCTCCCATTTATCTTTCATTATGGCTGAGTAGCAATCCACTGTACCAAAAGGCCACATCATTTTTACTCCATTCCTTGGACGGTGGGCATTTGTGTTATTTCCAAAGTGTAGCTCTTACAAATTGTGCTGTTATAAACAGGAGCACACATATATCACTGTAGTGTGATGTTCTTACTTTTTCTGGGAAGATACCCAGAATGGGAATAACTGTGTCAAATGGGCCTTCTCATCCTTGCCTTTTGAGGAATCTTTACAGTGGTTTCGACAGTGGTTGCACCAGTATTACCCTCCCGCCGACAGTGGAGAAGGGTTCCTTTCTCCCCACATCCCCTCCAGCATTTTTTATTCACTGATTTCTTGTTTCTTTCTGGGGTGAGATGGAATCTCAGTGTTTTTCATCTCTTGAATGACCAGTGATATTGAACATTACTTCTTATATTAATTTGCTATTTCCACTTCACCTGAGAAGTATGTTTTTTATCACAGATGCTGATTTTTGGATTGTGTCTTTTTTGAGAGGTTTGAGCTTTTTGAGTTTTTAAATATGTTCTTGATAGTAATTCTTTGAGGAACAGATGAATTTTTTTCTCACATTGTAGGATGACTCTCCACTCTGTTGGTCGTTTCTCATTCTGTGTATGAGATTTTTAATAGATGAGATCCCAGTTGTTGATTCTTTATGATAGTTCTTGTTTGACTGGGGTTTTATTCATAACGATTTTGTCTATGCCAATGCCTTCAAGAGTTTTAACTATTCTATATTCTGGCAGATTTAATGTTTGTTTTAATATTTACATCTTTGATCAATTTGAATTTAGTTTAGTGTGTGGTAAAAGATATGGGTCCAACTTTAATCTTCTATATGTGTAGAGCTAGTCTTTCTAGCACCATTTATTAGAGGCTTTCTTCCAGTGAATGTGTTTGGCACTTTTGTCAAAGACGAGGTGGCTTAGTGTGTCTGGAGTTGCTTCTGTATCTTCTAATCTGTTCAACTGATCTTTGTGGTATCCCAGTTTTGGAGCTTGAGTTAGGTTTTGGGGTAGGGCCTTATAATATTGGGATATGATATACCCTTATTCTGAATTTGAGGTTATGGTTAAGGTTGATGATAGCATTAGTGCATCCCAATACAGGGGTATAGAGTACCCTACTTTTGGGTTTAGGTTTAGGATTACTGTTAGATTTAGGGCTCAGCAATTGAGGAACAGGGGTACCAAAATTTTGGGTTTAGAGTAAGATTAAGTTTTAGGACAGGACACCTCAATAATACAGCACCTGGAATTCTGATTTTGGTATTAGGGTTAGTTTTAGGCTATCCCAATATAGAGTAAGAAGTACTCAGATTTTGGAGTTAGGTTGGGGTTGTGATTATCATACCCCAATATTGGGGTAAAGGATACCCCAATTTTGGGTTTAGGTTGAGTGTTAGGGCACCCAAACATTGGGAAATGTGATAAATTGATTTAGGGGTTAGGGTTAGAATTTTGCCATCCCACCAATGGGTACAGGGTACTCCAATTTTGGAGTAAGTTTAAAGCCAGGGTTAGGCTCAGGAACCCCAATATGGGGTACAAGGTACCCCAGTTTTTGAATTAGGGTTGTTATAGCTAGGGTTATGGCAACCAAATATTGGGATATGCTGTACTTTATTTTGGCTTAGGGTAGATTTAGTGTTAGAATTAGAGTACCTCAATCCTGGATTATGGGGTACTCCTGTTTTAGAGCTAGTGTTAGGGTTAGGTATAGGGTTAGGGAGCCAAATATTGGGACAAAAGGTACTATGATTTTGAGCTTAGGTTTAGTGTCAGGGCATCCCAATATTTGGACATGGTGTATCCCAATTTTGGGCTTAGAGTTTGGGTATGTTTTAGGGTTAAGACAATCCTATTATGGAGAGTACACAGGGTACCTCAAATTTTAGGTTAAGGCATTCCAATATTGGGTTACAGGGTATCCCAATTTGGGTGCAAGTGTTTAGTGTTAGGGTTAGGCCTAGGGGAACTTAATAGTGAGGTAATGGGTACCTTAATTTGGGGGTCATGTTTAGGTTAGAGGTAACCACATCATTATTGAGATACAGTATACTCCCATTTTGGGGTTAGATTTAGGTTTATGGTTAGGTTTAAGTGTTAAGGCACAATATTTGGGTATGGAGTACCCCAATATTTGGATTAGGATTAGTGTTAGAGTTAGGGTAACCTAATATTGTAGTACAGAGTACCCTGATTTGGGGGTTAGGTTTGTGTTTATTAATGTAGGGTAACCCAATATTGAGGTATTCTAATTTGAGGGTTACAGCAAGGGTAAGTCTTAGCATGAGTGTACCCCAATAATAAATGACCTGGGATCCTGATTTTTGGGTTAGGGTTAGGGTTATTTTTAGGGGTAGGTTTAGGGAATCTCAAGTTTTGGGTAAAGGGTATACAGATTTTAGGGTTAGCGTTACAGCTAGGGCACCATAATATTGGGTTACTCCAATTTTAGGGTTAGAATTCTCATTAGGGTTAAGGCACCACAGTACTGGGTTATGAGTTAATCCAGTTTTGGGGTTAGTCGACTACTATATTGGAATATGTGCTTCCCAAAATTTGGAGTTGGAGTTAGTATAAGGTTAGGACTTCTCCTAAACACTGTTTCAAGTTTGTGGGTTTGGGTTGATTCGAGGCCTTTCAGTAGCCTTGTCCAAACACCAAGTTGGCAGCAAAGAACAGAGGCCAAAATCTTCAGTGTACTGAGTGGCATAAACCATGTGAGGAGAACGGAGTAGAGCCAAGGAAGGCTGTTTTCCAGTGAAAGAAGATGCCCAGAAACTCAGGCCATGCATGAAAAATTGGGAATGGAGTGTTAACAGTTCAATGAGCATTACAGTAAATCAACAGACAAGATGGCTTGAAATGTCAGTGAATCCTGTAGCTTATACTTCAAAAGAATGGAACAAAAATTTCATAGCAGTTCCTGAGACTTGACAACAACCCTGTACATTGCTATAACTTTGGCAGCAATTCTCTTTGTGGTGCTGGGGATTGAACCTAGAGCCTTGCGCATGGTAGGCAAACACTGCCCACTGAGCTGCCCCACTATTTCCAAAGCTGAAAAATTTTGAAACTGGTTGTATTTACTGGTGAATTATTTCAGTGTCTGTGGTGAAGGAAAAACTGAATTTTCTTTCTTGCTGAAAGACTATTTAACATGTTATCATATGTCACAATCAATTTGTGAAGATGTGTGAATAGTTAATTGATAAAACAATGCTTTTCTCTGAGGGCGCATAGGAAACACATGAAATTTTCACCCAGCAATAAATGCTTAATCTCTTTGGATTTTAGCTGTGGTGTTCTAAAACTACAAAAATTATACTTTGTGATGAGGATATTGCTTGCGTAGTATGTACAAGCTCTTGGGTTCAATTCCTAGTCCCGCCACCAACAGAAACACTATGTCAAACTTAAAACATTAAAATAAATGTGCATGAAAATGTGTACTCCAGCTTGACTTATGGTAGTGAAATGCAGCCACTAAAACTTGTTTCTGCTCAGTTTTTTATAGCATCGAATAATACACGTCATGAGGTTAAAAAGAACAGAGTATAACACTGTACTACCCATAAGACCTCAGCTACATTATGTCTATAGGAAACAGCTGGAGTTTTTTCTGGAGGCAGAAAAAAAAAAATGCTGCTGCTCACATTGGCTTAAAGTCAAGGAACACTGCTTCTGCCCCAGGCAGGGGCGCCCATGCAGGGACAAGAGCATAAAGCCTGCAGTCAGCACCTGGCTTCCATTTGCTCTGTGTAGCTCAGCCTCAGAATCACTTGGTTTGGAGGATGCATCCCCGATCTAGCTCTTCTGGAACTATACATAATCTTTTGTGAGACTGCTGTGAGGAAGCTTGCTCTGCGGAGCTTTTACTGGGACTGGAGTGTCACTTTATGAGTTTCAAGGATGGCTGGGCTGATGGCATAGGATGGGAGAAAGTTCTCCTGATGGTGGGAAGCACATATACACAACTGAACTTAAGACTACAAGCTTCTAGCCAGAAGAGCAAATCTTTAAGGGCACAGATTCCCTCTCCCTACGAAGAGACACAAAAATGGCACATAAAATACCCACATGCACATATACAACTGAATACACACATATGCATGCACGAACACACGCCTACATACATATACTCATGCACACATACATATCAACTCACTTTACATGCATGGCAAATATGTACATATTCTTATGCACATGTATACAAATTGACACCAACATGCCCACATATTCCCAATACACACATTCACATGTGTATACATATACACATGCAGCACATCGCAGTACAAACACATGGCAGAGATATGACCATATATGGTTATGTTGTGGCCAGATGAGCTACACCTAAATCAGGATGATGAAGACTTCAATAGTGAGTTTTCAGCCTCTAAAGAGTGTGGTTGAACTGAATACTTTCTAAAGTTCCTTTAGTTTGTGAAATTCTGTATTTCAATGGGACAAGATGACATTACCCATGAAAGGCATTCTGAATCTCTTCTCTGTAGTCCTGGTAAGGAATTCCATGATCCAGGGGTCCTGCTTTGGGTACCAGGCAGGGCCACTATAACAGCCCAGGTTCAGATTGCGCTGGAGGCATTAGTGCGACTTCTCTCCTAGCTTCCTATCTACTTCCTCACCCTTTCTAACCAACGACTATCTACCCCTTAGAGGTTCTACTCTCTAGCCAGAAGTTCAGGAGGAACAGTGGAGATTATCACCACATTGAGTCCACATTTGGAGCTGCTGAGTCCTCAGATTGCGAGCTGTAGAAGGTCAAATATCTTACCAGCAACTAACCTCTGATAGGAATGAGATCTGATATCAGATTCAGGCTCCACTCAAAGCCCAGACACAATCTCTGAAAACAGCTCGGAGAGTCAGTCATAGCTCTGATACCTTTCAGATATGTGGGCAATCAGATTTTGAAACCAACTAGAACTCACAGAAATATTCCTCAACTCGCCAGGATCCTGGGTTCCTGGGATTCTTTCATCCATACTAGAGACCTAGAAGGTGACAAAAAGCATGCTCTGAGTGTATTTCAGAACGCTAAAGAAAATGCCTCATGAATGGCTCTTATTTCTGATTTAAGAACTTGTATGTTCTGATATTCTCCAGGTCTGGGCATTAAACCCCTGTTCTAATTTTACTTTGGGAGACAGAGTCTTATCAAGTTGCCCATTTTCCTTGAACTTGCAAGCCTGTTTCCTGAACAGCGAGGATTACAGGTGTGCACCATCATATCAACTCCACACATCCCGATTCTTACTATGGCCAAGAAGGTAAATCATAGCCAACTTTATTCCTCCTGCAAGAGGTAAAGCCAGCACCACGTGGGGCTTTGCTGACCAGTTTGGACTGGGCTAGAGTTCCTGGTAACCAAGTCCACATACTGCCCCTGGCAACATTCACATGATGGGACCCATGATGAGACGTAAGCTTGGTTATTCTTTTGCCCTTGATGCTTGGACTGTAAGGATTCCTGAGTGTGTCTTCCACATGCCTGTAGCCAGTGCCCCAGAACCATACGAGTAGCCTTGCTGGGACCTGCAGTCCTTTGACTCATCTGCTCAACATCCTCTCCCCTCCTGTCAGCATCTTTTGGAGAGAAATGTAGCTCTCTATACTAATCCAGGAATATGGGTTCAAGGGTCATAAAAACTCTGTGTCCTCAGCCACTGTGATTCCCAGAGATGTTTATCTGACCCAGCTTCAGGGGCCCATCCAACCAAGATGTCCTCTAGGATATCACATATAGATGTTGCAGAAGGACAGCTTTTGCCCCTGGGTTTCAGCTATTTCTACGATTCTTTGATGTGAATTCCTAGTCAAGTAAGAGGGATTGAGCCCAACACTCAGTATGGAGTCAGGTAAGAAGAGGAGGTTCCACTCTACCATGGAACAATTTCAATGTCATCCTTCCTGGGTATATTTATGTGTAGTTTGTACGTCACTCATCAGTATGTCTTTTCTCAGTTATAAAAGTGAATTGTTTGTTGTCAATAATTTCGATAAAGCAACTACGAGGCATAATACACAAAGCTAGATTAGTATGATGAGCTGTAAGAGGCTTAAATCAACAGCCTTCAACCTTGCCAGTTTCACCGGTAACCCACTGCAATTATGGAACATTGGAATATGTATACAACTACTTCCTTTTAGTTCAAAGAAAAGAAAACTTTTTCTTTTTTTGCTTTCTTTCCTTACCAATATCGATTAGAAAATTTATCATGTCTACATCCTGTCTACATAAGGACAACAATATGCAATGTGTCAATTACTGCAAATGTACTACTGTGTTTTGAAACTAAAATAAATAAATAAATATAAAATTGACCTCAAAAAATAGTTGAGATAAAGCAAAATGAACTCTATAACTAATAGCACAGAGAAAAATCACTACTATTTTAGTATTATTCCTTTCCATCTGTTTTCTCTTCCTTTTTTTTTTTCAGGGACAGAATGGTGAGAATTTGTTCAACATTAGTTTTGTCCCACCAAGCTGTTATCACAGATTGGTACCAGGCAGGATGGCCCTGGAGTCCTTAGTGGATGGCCGGGGACACATGTAGTTTCCATTTAAAAAGGTACTGAGGACAGTTATCTTGTGCTAGGGGATTTCACTTGCTCTAGACCCTAACAGCTTATGCTCAGAAAAGTAAACCTCCTGGTAAGTGTGAAGATTAAAAGCTATTTGGTTGGCTCATCAAAAGAAAATGGAAAAGGCCTTTTTCTTTAAAATCTGAACAGTCAGGCATGGTAGCGCATGCCTGTCATCCTAGCACTCAGGGTGCTGAGGCAGGAGGATCACAATAAGTTTGAGGACATCAACAACGACACAGTGAAACCGTATCTTTAAAAAAAAAAAAAAAAAAAAAAAAAGAACAAATGTGAACATCATCTGGGTTCTTTTAACTGCCTGGTTCAATAATTAGCAAACACCTAAGTAAACTGAAATCTATCCCCTGGGGATTTAGATCACTGACTTCCAGGTTTCTACCACAGTGCCCCACCTACTGGCACTGAAAACCCATAAGACAGAGAATCTTTTTTGAATTAAGGACCCACAAATCTAATGCAATAAGTACCAGTATATTTTTTTTAAAAAGGAAGAAAAACAAACTTCTTTTAAGAGATATAACAGATTAAGTAAAAATACCAGTATTAATATATATGTATATACATAGTGCACATATATATAGATATAAATATCTATATATAGAGATATATAGATGATATAACATTAACATACATGCTTCTTAGGACAGAAGAATTAAAACATGTTCCCTCATATCAAATTAAAATTCTATTACAATTTGAAATCACTGCAAGAAAACTTGCTTCCTGTATTTTCTTTTAAGACTTCAAGTATAGGATGTTATCCAACCGGGACCTAAATGTGGAAACTATATGCTATGCACCAATGACAACAGACTGCCATGAATTGTGAGTCCAGGTCTTCTGAATCCTTACACAGGTCTCCACAACTCTGAGACTGTGCCAGCCTTCTACCTGAGATGAAAGGGAATGACAAAGTATGACAGTTTGTGAGTTTTCTGTGCATGTTCATGTGGACATTTCAACAAGAGCAAACTAGAAAACATCTTACAGCAACAACACTGGCCATGAAATCACCCTGGAGGAAGATTCCTTTCTCCCCTTCCCTTTCCAAACTAAAGGAAAAAAATTCCCACCAAAACCAGATATTGCCCATTCCTGCTCAAAACAAAAACAAAGAAACTCAGGGTGAAGCACCTCTGGTGATGATTAGCATATACAGCAAGGGACAAAGAGGTAGCATTTCCTTGGTGACAGCTCCTGGCTGACTTTGATGATCTCAAACACACCCTCTTCTGCAAAAGGCACTCATATTGTCTATTTATAAATCATACAGTGGGGTCCAAGCATGAAAGTTTCCTACAAATACAAAAGAGAGAAGCTGAGGAGCTAGTACAAGAGGAGAGTGTAAGAAATACACATTGCAAATAAATGTGCACTTTTCTTTCCTTTTTTAAAAGGACAATCAATAAAGTAGATTAAAAATTTCACTGAAAAGTTTTGGAATTCCAATAAAACTGTCAGTAAAAAGGAAAATATTATAGATGAGAGGAGGGACACCAGGTATGAGTGGCCAGTGAAGGATATGGTCTGCTCCAGGTAAGAACGACCACCCACACAGAGCGTGTGAAAGGGAGGGAGGTGGAGGCAGGGAGACAGGCAGAGAAGAGGGCGGGTGTGGGTGCAGGAAGGGACGTCCCAGGACTCCAGTGAAAGCCAGGAGGACACCCCTTTGCTCCTGCAGTTGTGGAGGCACTGCTCACGCTGCACCACCCTCACCGGGACACCACAGAGCTAATGGAATTGTAAGATGTGCCACTGTTGCAGCTCGAGGCATAGGCCTCCTGGCCACTGCCATCGAGATTGATTTTGAACACAGAGGAGGCCTTCAGTAAAAAGTCAGCAGCATCCCGGCGACCCAGCTCCCTCAGTTTGGACACCAGGACACCCACAGTACTCTCTGGGTAGGAGGTCCATTCCCGCAACAACACATGCACTGGGCTGGGGAGGAAGTCCCCGGGAGTTCCTGTGTTGCTGTTATACTTGGCTACGAGGTCAGGGAGGCCCAAGTTCATGGCAAGAAGGCACCAGTCCTTCCCCATGGGGTCAGGTGGGTCCAGCAGGCGACTCAGTTTTCTACGGGTCAGGAGGCTCAGGTCTGATGCATGGATGTCCATGCCTAAGCTGGCCTGAGAGTAGACATCATGACAGCCGAAGCAGGTGATGCTGCTGAAGCTCTCCTTGTATCCCCCCATGGTGTTGGTCAGGGAGCTCTCCTTCAGGGTCTGTGCTCGGAAGAAGTCCCGGGGATGGTAGACCATGATGGGTTCGTGGTGCTCCCGCAGCTGCTGAGGGCTCAGGTAGTGCTTCACTGTCAGCAGCCCTGGCAACGTAGTGGTCATGACGTTCTCGATGGTGCTGCACACCGAGTCCAGCAGCAGGCAGCACTTGATCTTCTCAGTCTCCAGCCCCCGCACCTGCACCTCAATGCCCTGGCCATGATTAACAAGCAGCACTAACAGCTCTGCCCCACGGTTGGTGATCTTGCAGCCGCTCACCCACAGGCGAATGTCGGCTTCACCTTCTGTGCTCTGTTGATGGATCCAGCGGCACAAGTTCACCTGCACTTTGTGAAAGATGCCACACGGGAATGGGGTGAGATGTTCCACAGGGACAAGGCGCACTCCGCCATACACCATGACGTCATCCTCCTCATCTGCCCAGGAGCGCTGTAGGTTGTCAGTCTTGATCAGCGCAGGGATGTCCACCATAGTCCCACTGCTCAGGTCCCGGGCACAGATGTCCATGGCATCCAGAATCTGCAGTAGCTCCTCCACATCACTGTCAGGCACCAGGCGCTGGATGTCCTCCATGGTGTAGCGACCCCGGTAGTGGTGCAGGGCACGGGGTGTCTCCACTGAGAGCAGCTTCCCCAGGACGTTAGTGCAGAGCCAGCGCGGGTCCAGGAGCAGCACATCCTGCACTGTTTCACTCTGCATGATGTTGATCTGCCAGAGGAGAAAACGTATAAGGTCACAGGAGAAGTGTAACCCAGGCCAGGGGTACCCATCACTCAGATTACAAAAGGTCCTGATCCTAGCAAAGAAACATGAGCAGGCAACCTCACAAGGGACCCATGGTCCTTCCAGGGATCTACCTCTAAAACCAAGCACTGGTCCTTAGATAGCAGCCTGAAAATATGAAGAAGTGGTTTTGAGAAATAACTACCACTGAATGTCAAAAAGCCCAACATAACGAAAGACACAATCACACATGAAAGACAAGTGAAGGAAAAGGAAGGAAAAGTGGAGGAAGAGAAATGGAAAACGCAATGAGATATGATTGAAACCTGAATTCTCAAATAGATACCTATATGAAAAAAATGCTATAAATAAGGTATGAGCACAAGCAAAAAAACCCAAAACCAAAACCAAAAACAAAACCCCTTGTATGAGGACTATATCATCAGTCATAGTGCATGTCAATGTTGTTGTTTCTAAAATATGATCATCTATTACACTGGGTCCTCCTCTTTGGAAATACAGGCTAAAGTATTAAGATGTGGAATGGAGGCTGTGAAAAAAATTGGTGAATTAGAGAAACTGAGCAAGTATTATAAAATGCAAATAATAAACTTTAAGGGCAGAGTCTATCACAGTTCATGACAGCATTCTTGGGACTTCTCTAAAGATTTGAAATATAAATCAATCAATCAATCAGATAATATTTATTTATGTAAATCTAAATCCATTACCCCATAAAAGGTCTGGAAAGATGTGTGACTGTGATGATAGCTCACTCCAGAGAAGAGAGAGGAATCAGATACCAGCGAGGGGTATTTGAGGGGGTTTCAGCTCTATAGGTCATGTTTATTTCATTAAAAACCCCACAACAGTTAGAAAAAAGCAACCAGAAACAGAAATCCCTTTTGGGACAGGTACATCCTCTGCTTCCCTGTTCTGGGCCAGTTCTAGGACAATGGCTCGTCTGCCCCAGTCTGGATTAGACCTTTATGAACCCTACTCTCTATGGTTTTGTTGTACATGAATCTTAGATTGGAAACTCATTAAGCGTCAAAATGTAAATGTGTCCCCCCTGCCACTGCATCATGGTTATAGGAGACACAGCCTGATCCACGGTCCTGGGAGAGATCCAGAAGATGACACAGGGCACCAGGTGCTATGTGAGATTCTGGACCAGAGAAAGACAGATGAGACAAGATGAGAGGCAGCAACAGAAAGACAGCTGGGGCCAGTCACGGCGAGGCTGCGCCACCGCATCTTTCCTTATATTCTCCGTTTAAATTTTCATTTACTTAAGGCTCAAGCTCAAGATGGATATGATATCAAATTAAATGAATCATGTGCTATGATGGCAAAATGATAGAGTATTATACCAAAGGAATGAGTTACAACATTGTATATCCAGCCATTCCGTGTAACCTAGGCTTGACTTCACCTGTCTCATTCCTCATAATCTCTTTACACAACTGCTGGAGGAGTCGGCAGATTTGCTGCTTGTTCTCTGGAAGGCCAATTAAATCACTACTATGGCTCTTCTGGGTCACTAGCTTCTGGATTCAATACTAGCCTCAAAACACATGGCTCACGCAAGCATGGCCTTGATGGGGCACCTGAGCTTCTGCATTTAATATTCTCTAAACTGTTTTCAGTTCCTAATATTCACAAGGGCTGCTCCCGGCACAGTCCAGCCCACGCTGCCTCCTCATTTCTCAGGATGGAGGATCATGAGGCCACACCCCTCTCTGGGGATGGGTACATGCACTCAACACCGGTGCTGAATGTCACACAACAAGAGGCAAAGGCCTATTTTTCATCACTCCGAGCAGGCATCTGGGGTTTTAAGTGTGCTTTTCGGGTTATGATCACTCTGAGCTCTGCACAACTCTTCTTTGCCTCAGTGCCTCCGGAATGGTCTGCCTGAGGATAGCTCATCATCTTTTATCAACTTTTTGCTAACCAGGAAGTTGGTTTGGAGCTAGACTCTCCTGACGATAGGGGACACCACCCTTGGGGCTGCCAGAAAGAGCAGGAAATACCATGTCTCCAAAGGTGAGTGAGGAGAGTCACCCACTCAGTGACCCTGTGCCCCTAATGGGAACTGGAAGACAAAAGCAAAACAGAGAAATCTAAACAGCAGTGCTCAAGTGAAGGAAAAGCACAGGATGCAGGCTTGGGAACTACTTGAGACAGTAACGGCTGCACATCTGGAAATACTGTGGGAGTCCAGGCTACATCCATATGCTCACCAGCTCCTTGCCCCTTCAGGTCCGGCACCGTGGGACAGACTGAGCACCTGCTGTACCTTGCTCTGCTGCCTGATCACACAGAGAACTCACCTCGCCTGTGCTGTGCAGCTGCTGTGCGATCCGCCTGAGGTCCTCCTCGCTGGCCAGCGGGTTCAGCTGGTCCTGCACATCATATACAAACTGCTGCAGGGACATTAGCTGATTGGGCCCATTGAGCTTCCTCCAGGACGGCAGCATGGAAATGATTTTCTCACATAGGTGAGTCATGGGGGGGCAACCCTAGAACAAGCAGTGTGGGAGACAGAAGTGAGGAGCCCAGTGGACACAATGCCCTGTGTTCGTGTGCACTCTTTGTAAGCCCCAGTGATATGGTGCTCTGCTAGTGGAGCGCTGGAGCAGTTATTGCTTTATTACTTTGGCACCATTAGGCAGAATGTTTATGCAATGCACAGTTTTGTACAAGTGTTTTGGCTCTGCCTTGATAAATTGATGATAAATCTTCAGACTGAAGATCTGGAACTTTTGGAATTTTGTAATTCATATTTTGCTCAATTCTTCCCTCCGTCGCTTTTCACTTATTCACCCCCTCCCTCACTCCTCTCTGGGCTTCCTCTACCATTCACTCTGGCAATGGGTATCTCAGAAATAGAGAATAAGCAGGACATGGTGGCACACACCTATACTCTCAGCACTAGGGAGGCTGAGACAGGAGGATCACTGTGAGTTTAAGACCAGCCCGGGATACAATAAGGCCAGGCTGAACTGCATAGTGAGACCCTATCTCAAATAGATTTAAAAAAGAAAGAAAAACAGAAGGAAACAGAAGAATGAATATTGTCAACAACAGAGCAGAATTTTAATCAGTAAATTTGGTATTCACGGAGACTGTTACTGAACTGCTATTTCCACTAGACTAACTCTTGGTAAATGGCTTGATATCGGTTTTTACCCCTTCAAGTTTGTTAAATAAACTAGCATATGTTTTATTTATTGTTTTTACTGGGAAAAAGTATATATTTAGAATTAGCCAGCTGAACTCAGTTCAGATAATATCAGTTTTGTTGGCAGCATCCAATGCATCATAATCAGGAGCTGCTAGTCAAATATAGGCCTTCTCTCCATCAGGCCCGATTAGGGTATTGACCTTGGCAACATCGATGTCATACAGCTTCTTTATAGATTGTTTGATTTGGTGCTTATTGACATTCACAATGAACACTAGTGTGTTGTTGTCCTCGATCTTTTTCATGGCTGACTCTGTGGTCAGGGGGAACTTGATGACGGCACAGTGGTTAAGCTTGTTTCTCCTGGAGGTGCTCTTCCGAGGGTATGTGGACTGCCTCCGGAGCCATGGTGTCTTGGGATGGCAGAAGGTGGGTGACATTTGTATCTTCTTTTTGTGGCTGTGGATGCCTTTCAGCACGGCCTTCTTGGCCTTCAAAGCTTTTGCTTTGGCTTTAGCTTTGGGAAGGGTAGGGGCTTCCTTTTTGGCCTTCAGTGCCATCTTGGTAAAAAAAAGGCTAGTGTATGTTTTAGACTCATATCAACATACCATGTGTATTAGCAGCCACACAAGCCACATACTGCACTGTTCCTTTTCCATTCAAGTTTTATGTCACCTAAATTACAATCCTTTATCAATAAAAAAATTCTCAGGCATAGTTTACTCAGGGGGCTCCACTTGCCCGGCCTCAGTAGTTGATGGGAAGCTATAGCACAACCCAGCTCAAAATCTTCAAGGGCGTCACGCTGCCTGAGGAAGGAGGCTGTCACCCAAACCTGGGGTAGCTCACATTGGCTGATCTGAGGGCTGTGATGCCCAGAGGCCAGCCAGACCACTTCCATCTGCTGAATATGCCTCCTTGTGGTGCATGGACCTCATTACATGCTAAAGGAAAGAATTTTCTGAGTATCTTGAGTACAGGTATGGAACCAGAGCCTGGTGTTGTAAGGAGTCCAGATCCAGGCACCTCTGTGGGACAGCAGAGATGTCACACACCTACCCAAGCCAGATGTGGGTTTGTGTGGTCAGAACATTACTGAGAGCACTGTGGCATTTTCCTCTACTTTTAGCATGTTTTTTCTGTTCCTTACCAGTTTTATAAAGCTTTCTCAATATTATGAGTAAACAATTTTTTTTTTTTTGGCAGAGCTGGGGATTGAACTCAGGCCCTTGCGATTGCCAGGCAAGCGCTTATTCTACTGAGCTATCTCTCCGGCCCATGAGTAAAAAATCTTTATGTGTCAAATGTATTGATAATTTTCTCCAATCTATTTTTATCAATCTTTATTGCTAGAGATTTGCTTTAAATGTTTAAGTAGGTATACTTTCTCTGAAGATTTATAGATTTTTGTAACCTCTCTTTAAAAGTTTGTCTTGAGTCTAAGTTTTTATTTATTTATAATGTATTTAGTATAGGGTCTACAGGATCTCACTACACAGATTGGACTCATAGTGATCCTGTTTTCAGCCTCCCAAGTGCTGGGATTATAGGCACGTGCCACTGTGCCCAGTCTCAGTTGCCTCTGCGTGTCCCAGGGGCAGGGCTGGCACAGCACACTGAGGATTGAACCCCGGTCCCTGCATCTGCCTAAGCAGGTGCTTTAATCTGCTGAGCTATCTGGCCAGCCCTAGAGTCTAAGTTATTTTAAATATACATTACCCAAATTACTGTTTGAAATATTTATTGTTTTATGTTTGACCATCCAGTAGTTTTAATCCAGAAATGTTCAGGCAATGTGGAAAGTAGGACAATTAAATTAAAATACTGTTTTTTTTTTTTTTTTATTAAATTGGTTAAACATTTGCGTTAACATTCTGTTACTCTTATTTAATTGTACTGATCATAGAGCCTTTACTGCTATATGTTTTATTTCTTCTTTCAGTAACACTTTAAGTTTAGAGAGTGGGTTTGGTGGTGTGTGCCTATAATCCCAACTCTTAAGAGGCTGTAAACAGGCAGATCACTACGATTCTGATCTAGCAGTGACACCCTGAACACCCTATACACCCTTCCCTAAAAAATACAGAAAAAGAAAAAAAACATTTTAAGTTTAAAAATGCCATTCCTCCAATGTGATCTGAAACCATATAAAATTTAACTTGGGAAAAATGAAGCATTTTTCATATCATACCTGTGGCAAGAATACCACCTCATTCTATTTTTCTGACCCATAGCTTTACATTGTTGAATAAATTTTGTTAGTGTTTTTTAAACTTTTCTAAATTTTCTAAAACGGTACTTAAGACAAATTTTATGACTTTCCTCTGAGTTTTCTTATATTCCACAATAAAGCACTTTAGAATTCCTTTTGTAATTTATAAAAAGAAGTTTTATACTTAGAGCACAAAAACTAAGAATTTCAAGCACTCTGACTGGGTCCACCTGGATGATAATAACTCCTCCTACCATTTCTTGTTTCTCTCCTATCCTGCCTCACTGCAGAATAACACACTAACAGCATATTCATGCGGTCCCTTGGTCCTAGGGCCTACCATGACGGTGTCCCTTGAAAACCAAACCCAATAAAGAGAGCAGAACAGAGAGGACAGTTCCATGGCCGCTGTTGATGACAACAAAGGTTAGATCCAGGGCTCTCCAGGGTAGACTCACCGAGACTATCTGACTTCGAAGTTCTTGGAGGTGATTCCGAAGTACCTTGATGTCCTTAGACCCAGAAGCCCCAGCATCCAGCACGAACAACTTATTTGAAATGTGGAGATCATTCCCAAACCTATGGCAAGAGCAAGAGCTACATGAGCCCTAGGTCGATTTCTCTAGGTGTTTCCACATAGAGCCCTGGGCTCCTACTGGCCCCAGAGGACCTCGCAGTGCAGTGTCTCTGTCCTTGCTGTGTGGTGGACTCTGCTTAGCCACTCAAAGTGCACAGGTTTGGGGATATAAGCATGCACTCCCCGTGATACCAAGAGGACCTCTGGCTTCCCAATCAGCAGCAGGAACACACTATGGAAAGCCATCAGTTCTTCCTGAGCAGGAAAGGGAAGACCCAGGTATTTATCTTATAAGTGACACTGCTGAAAGTGGAAGACTAAAGATGGGGCAGAGTCCTAAAGTTCATCATTCACCTGAAAATGTCCAGAGAAGACTCCATCAGGAAGAAAGAAGTTGTGTGTCTCAAACTGGTAATTCAAGATTCAAGTTATTAACACCCAGTTCACTGTTCTTTGATGGACAGTGCTTGATTCTGATGTGGCTTGTCTCCCAGGGCCTCAATGTGTTTTGGGTCAAGTTCCCAGTGTGTGCCATGGTGCAACCTTTAAGAAGTGAGACCCAACTCACAGTTTAAGGAGGTGAGGGGACCAAACCTTCCTCTTAAGGGGAAGGGGAGTGAAGTCACTGGGGTGCTACTCTTCAAGGCAATCTGTGAAATTTCCATGGGATTCAGTTAGACGTCACAGAGAGTTGCTACAAAGGGAAGCAGGATCCCTGGGTCTTTCTGGTTTCCTTTAACAGGTCATTCTACCAAGATGCTTTCTGCCACAATGTGAAGTAGCCAAGGTCTTCACCAGACCCAACATGCTGTTGGGATTCTCTGCCTCCAAAACTGTGGACTAAATCAACTTTTTTTTTTTTAATAAATTACCCAGTTTCAGGTAAATAACTGTACCAATGGAAAAAATGTAT
The DNA here is from genome assembly GCA_004027915.1 of Capromys pilorides. Taxonomy (NCBI): domain Eukaryota; kingdom Metazoa; phylum Chordata; class Mammalia; order Rodentia; family Capromyidae; genus Capromys; species Capromys pilorides. The sequence goes on from PVKN010008025.1 coordinate 17,300, forward strand.
TATAGTCTCTGAGTAAAAATTTATACATTTTACCTGTGTACCTGTAAATTTTTTTTTTTTTGTCTTTATGAGACAGGGTCTCACTGTGCAGTTCAGGCTGGCCTTGAGCTAACTTTTGTAGCCCAGGCTGGTCTCAAACTTGCACCGATCCTCCTGCCTCAGCCTCCCAAGTGCTGGGATTACAGGCATGCGCCACCACGCCCGGCTCTGTAAATTTTATAAGTAAAAGAAAAATTGAAAATAATACTTAACATTAAATGTACTCTGATCTATTTTATTGTCTTCTGTTCCATTTCATTTCATCCTGGAGATTTAGTAGTGACCTCCCATTATGGCCCAATATGGTTTCATCATGAATGCTGAGAAATGCTGATGAGTGCTATGGTGATAATCAGGAAAAGAACTGAAAACCAAAGCAGCCACCAGAGAGAAAGCAGTGAGAGGGCTGTTGTTTTGTGTATATGCTTTGTCTCTAACTGCTATGTGCATTTATTCTTTGAAAAGATGAAAAATAAAAAGACCAATCACAGAAGAAAAGCCTTTCTGGCCCTCTGTCAGGTCGCGTGACTTCCATCTGTGTTTCTATACCCATCCCCCAAATCAAGGTTCCCAGGATAGGAGGCTCCCCCAGGCTGTCCTCACCTATTCTTGATTTCTTTCAGTAATGACATGTCTTTGTCATATCCAAACTCGCCTCCAGCTGGACGAGGGACATTCATGATGTCAGCATGGGTGGCTACCAGGACCACTCGGAGTGGGTTCTTCAGCTTACCACCAAAGGCTAGGGAAGAGAAGGAACTGTGAGGAGGCAGACTGCCTACATGGTTGACTCTCCTGCCCAGGTGAGGGGTGCATTGCTCCATGGCCCGATGGTCTTCAGGAGATGTACAACCTACCACAGACTTGAGGTCCTATGCCTACCATGAGCTATACCCCCTAAAAGGGTCCAGGCCTGGCAAACCAGGGAGCCCATTCTGGGCCACAAAGATGGCTCTCAGCAGTGGACCCCAAATGACTTCAGCTTGTGTCAGTCAGGACTCCATACACACATCTCCTCCTATGTGAGGGGAAGATTTAATCTCCTATAAGGAGGGTACTTTTGGTAAGTCCAAAGAAAGCCCTCTTCATGCAGCCCCATGGTCCAAAGAGAAACTACCTGAGACTAATACAATAGCAGTCCTCACTTACTGGAATGCTGAAAAAGAACGTGACAAAGGAGAAAGATCAAAATGGCAGCATGCTGAGAGATATTAAATCTACTTTATTATTCTACACTTTCTGAGGGAGAATCCTGGTTCCTGCATGTTGTATTTCCCCAGGGAAGGCTGCTTCTCTTTTCTACACAAGCAGCAGTCCATTCTCTATGTTCATCTATTTTCTAGGAATAACATCAGGATGCCATAGTCAGCATGCTGGGCTGCTTTTCTCCAGCGTTTGAAGGATCAACAGAATGGACAGCTTGATCTACTGGTGAATGGTGGGCCTTTCTAAAATGGAGCAGGAGCTCTTGAAGGGGTATTTCATTTTGCATTCGGCAAAAACCACAGCTCTAAAGTATAGAAAGAGGTTAGAAACTTCTCCCAAGGAATGTACTAGAATTGGTATTTGGGATAGAAATATGTGATCATGGGACAGACACTCCCTGCAGAAATCAGTGCCCAGATGAGCTGCAGAGTGGAATCTCCCAGTGAGAAGAAGAAAGGATGAAAACAGCTGCTCCAAGACCCAAGCTGTAGGGTCTGGGCACTGTTGTGGCCAAGCAAGAGGAGGGGAGCAGCAGCAGAAATAAAGAGGATCACCGTGACCTGAGGCTCAGCTTACCTATGGGTTCTTCCACTGGGACTAAAGATTTCAGGAAGCTGAGCCAGAAGATCACTTGGTTCAGCTGAATCTCATAGGGTTCCTCCAGACTAAAAACAATGACATGGATCGATGTGGGATCATTTACAGCAAAATAGTCATAGCAGCAGAAGTACACAGGATTTCCGGAGAACTCCCATACACTGAAATCTCCAACTCCTACAGAAAAGGAGAAAAAAAGATTATCATCTGCAACACCACCACCAAGCTCTTCCCCCTTGCCCCCCTTTAAGTACACTATGAATTCTGCATAGGGCTGGGTGGTATGATATTTTTTGTGTATGCACAACACGAATTTAAGGGTAGATCCACATGTGTGTTAATACTTTTGAGATGGCCCTGAAAGATGGAGCTCTAAAAGTTAGGGGTGTTTTTTGTACAGAAGTGGCTCTTTGAGGTCTAAGGCATAAACAGCTTTTGCCACCTCTTTTTAGCCCAGATGAACGAAAAGAATATATAGACACTGACAGCAGGAAGCCAGGAGCTCAGTATCTTTGTTTCATTTTTTTCTACAAGTAGAAGTTGTAGTGTTCTATAAGAAGGGGACAACGAACTGAAGCTAGATAAAAGTGATAAAGTAAGTGTGGATATCTGCATTATTTCGCTGTGTTTTTAAAACCCTGTACCTACCTGGAGATGGTGAGAGGGTAACTCCAGACAAACAGGCTATTCTATGTTTTTGGAGCTTTAAGTAATTTTTTGAAAAATTGATTTGGTTAGTGGCAAGCAGATGAACCTGAGCGTGAGCGTAAATGGGCTCTAACAGGACATAAGTCCCTCTTCCTGAGTGTCTTGCATCCTGAGAGTCAATTTAAAGGGAGTGACACCGTGGCTAGCTGAACCCATGGTCAGCACTCCAGTTATCTTCAAGCAGCTGCTGGGGACTTTCACACCCGGGACTTTCCCTCACTCCTGTCCCCAGCAGCAGCTGCTTACACAAACTTTTGATGAGTAAGAAGAAAACGTTTCTGAAGAGCTGGCAAGCTCCACCTGGTTTTCCACTAAATAACACACTCCAGGGGTCTGCTGTCTCTACAACTTAGACCTTTGGTCATCTGGCAACGCCATTTGTTGCCATTCACGCCTACTGTACATAATTTTGCGGTACTGACTTGTGTAAAAAAAATTCATAGGAAAGGTTTTCCAGGCATTTGTTTTAAAGTATTTGTTTAGGTAGGCCTTTGTTTCTTTTATCTTTCTCTCCTTATAATCACCTTTATGCTAACATGGTCAACAGACTGAAATATCATCTAAAATTATATTTGGCATATAGGGCTTTGAGTTATTCTGTGGCTTCTCTGAAAACCCAGAGTTCAAGGTTCATAAACCATTTGTCAACAAAAATGCTTAGATTAAAAAAACTGTAAAAAAATGGGTGAAGCGTTTGAGGAACTGTTTAACCTGCTCAAGTGTTTGTGCTACTTTGCAGCTCCCTAAAAACTTTTAGTTACCTATAACTTAAAGGACAGATAATTTTATTGCAATGCAAAATGACCTATATAATTAAAGCACACTGTTTCATAAAACTGTCCTTACAAAGAGTCTTGAAAATAACTTTGGCCACTTCCGAGAAGATGGTAGAATAGTGAGTGGCAGAGAAGTAGCCTCTCTGATATCTGGAGTCCAGACACATGAATATAGCTGGAGGAAGGCAGTGAGTCTCTGGTACCCACAAATGACACAAAGAAAGTCACTACGTAGCTTTAAAGGAAAACTTGAAGAGATAACAATCGCAAATATATATGTACCTAATGTCAGTGCACTCAGTTACATAAAATAAATATTAAAAGACATAAAAATCAAATAGGGGTCGGCCAAATAGCTCAGTAGATTAAAGCTCCTGCAAGCAGGTGTTCTGAGACAACAACTGAGATTGGGCGCCTGTAATCCCATCTCTTGGGAGGCTGTAAACAGGGGGATGACTACAAGTCGGATCTAATAATGAGACCCTGAACACGCTGCAGAGCCTTCCTGGAGATAAAAAAAAATCAAGTAAACACAAACACAATTGTAATGGGGGACCTCAATACTCCACTGTCACAAAAAGACATATCAATAAGACAAAAATATCAAAGGAATATCAAAATTTAACCAAATTTCTGAAGAAATGGATTTAGTAGATGTCTACAGGGTGTTCTATCCCAAAACATCAAAATATACATTCTTAGCTGCACATAGAATGTTCTCTAAAACAGACCACACACTAGCCCAGAGAATACGCTTATATAAAATGTAAAAGAACTGAAGTTATTCTATACATATTATCAAATGATAGCTAATGAAATTGGAAATCAATGACAAAAGAAACTACAAGAACCTCATAAACACAAGGATATTAAATAACACCCTCTTCAACAACCAATGGGTCATAGTTGAAATTAAAGAAGAAATCACATAACTTCTACAATTAAACAATACTGTCAAAACAATATTAGGAACTCACAGGACACAATGAAAGGAGCCCAATGAAGGAAATTCCCACAACACAGAGGGAGTGCAAACAGCAACCTAATTTTGAACCTCAAGCCTCTAGAAAAAAGAGCAAGTCAAGCCCGTTGCTCATGTGAGGCAGAAAATAATAAAAATCAGAGCAAAACTGAATGCAACTGAGACTAAGAAAACAGTTTAGACTCAGTGAATTCAGTTGTTTCTTGAAAGATTAAATAAAACTGACAAACCCTTAGCAAAGCTTACCAAAAAAAAAAAAAAAGGAAAGACTAAAATCAATGTAATTAGGATTGAAAGGATAAAATCATAATGTATATTGCAGAAATACATTAAGAGTGCATATTCTAATAAAATGGAAAACACGAAAGCAATGGAGAGATTACTAGATATAACAGAATTGCTAAAACTAAATCAAGAAGATACGAAAATTCTAAGAACCCAGTATTAGTCAATGGGATTGAAGATGTAAGTAAAAACCTACCACCAAGGAAAGGCTCAGGTCCTGACACATTCACTGTTGAATTCTATGAGAAATTTAGAGATCTAATGTCACTAATGCTGAAACTGTTTAATGAAACTGAAAGGGAAGCAATACTCCCAAATTTATTCCTGGAAGCAAGCATTACACTGATAGCAAAACCAGAGAAGGATCCAACCGAACAGCAGAACAGGTCAATCTCCCTAATGACCATAGATACAAAACTCCACAATAAAATATGGGTAAAGAGAATGTATCAAATATCAAGATCATATATCATGACCAAGTAGGATTCACCCCAGGTATGTAGAGATGGCTTAACATAAGTAAGTAAGTAAATAAATAAATAGAGCCACAGATAAAAACCACACGATCATCTCAATAGACATACAAAAAACATTCACAAAATCCAACATCTATTCATGATAAAAATCCCTACAGAAAGCTAGAATAACTGGTCTTTATCTCAATCTGATAGAAACTATCTATGACAAATCAAAAGCTACATCATACTAAAGGGTCAAAAACTGAAAGGCTTTGCTCTAAAAATCAGGAACAAGATAAGGATGGTCACTATCATCACTCCTACCCAATATAGTTCTGGAAGTATTAGCCAGAGCAATTAGACAAAAGGGATAAGAATAGGAAAGGAAGAAGTTAGATTATCATTATTTGCCAGTGACATGGTACTCAACATAGAAGACCCCAAAAACTCCATGAAGAGACTTCTAGATTATTAAATCTGGTTGCATAACTGGATACAAAGTCAACACTCAAACATTCATAGCATCCAAGTACACAACAAACTCATTGAAAAATTAGGGCAATCACACCTTTCAAAATAGAACTAGAATAATGAAATACTTAGGTCTCAGTCTAGCATAGGAACTAAAAGACTTTACACTGAAATCTATAATATTCTGAAAAAGGAGTTCAAAAAGGTTATCCGAAAATGGAACTATACCCCTTATTACTGGGAAGGAAGAACCTACGTAGAGACAATGTCCATACTCTCAAAATTGTTATACAAATTTAATGCAATCCTGATCAAAATGTCAAGAGTATACTTCACAGAATTAGAGAAAAGAATCCCAAAATTCATTTGGAATCAGAAGAGACCTGGAATAGCAAAAGCATTTCTGGGCAACAAAGGCAAGGCAGAGGGCATGATTATCCCTGACTTAAAAAGCATACAAAAAGCTACAGTGATAAAAACATGGTGCTTTTCTTCTTCCGGTTCCAGGCGCTTGGCAGGCACAGTTTACACTGCAGTTATGGCCAAGTCCAAGAACCACACCACACACAGCCAGTCCCGAAAAAGGCACAGAAATGTCATCAAGAAACCTCGGTCACAAAGATAAGCATCTCTGAAGGGGGGTAGATCCCAAGTTCCTTAGGAACATGCATTTTGCCAAGAAGCACAACAAGAAGGGGCTTCAAGAAGATGCAAGCAAACAATGCCAAAGCCCGAGTGCACGTGCTGAGGCTATCAAGGCCCTTGTCAAGCCCAAGATCATCCCAAAGGGAGTAAACCTCAGGCTCACTTGACTTGCCCACCCCAAGCTTGGGAAGCGTATCTGTGCCCCCAGTGCCAAGGGTCACAAGCCATGCTAGCCAAAGGCCCAGGCTCCAAACAAGGCCCAGGCTCCAGAGTCTGCTCCAGCCCTGACTCCCAAAAGTGCCCAGGCCTCCAAAGGTGCCCAGACCCCTGTGAAGGCTCCACAGTAAAAGCCTCTTGTCTGCGGATATAAAAACAGAGGGAATTGTGTGACCCCTGGGGTGCCATCTGGCGGGGGGCTGGTGTCCTCTTGTGCTCTTTGTGCAAATAAACCTGAGGCAGGGAAAAAACTCCAGCATGGTACTGACAAAAAAAGGGAAGAAAAAAGAAAATCAGACCTAAGGACCAATGGAATAGATCAGAAAATGCAGAAACAACTCCAAACACGCTTAGCCATTTTATCTTTGACAAAGGGGCCAAACATTCTCACTGGAAGAAAGATATTATTTTTACTAAATGGTGCTAGGAAAAGTGGATTTCCAAATGCCAAAGATTAAAAACCAAATCCATTATTTCTCACGCACTACACTAAAATTGAAAATAAAAAAGATCTAAATATTAAAATAGAAGCACTAAATCTGAGGAAAAAAAGACAGGACTCCTTAAGACACAGGAGTAGGCAAACATTTTATGAACAAAAAACCCTGATTGTACAAGAAATATCACAAAGAATCATAGGGCAGGAGCTCTTCACATTAAAAAGCTCTGGTACAGCAAAGGAGACCACCAACAGAGTGAAGAGACAACCCACAGAGTAGGAAAATTTTGCCAGCCATTCTTCAGACAAAGACTAATATCTTAGTTTAAAGAACTCAAAAACCAGACTTCTCAAGTTTAAATAAATAATAAAAATGCGTATGAAATGCATAGCAATTTCTCAGATAAAGTAGAATTGGCAAGTAAATATATAAAAAAGTATTTAACATTGTTGGTCATTTGAGAGATACAAATGTGAGAGTTTTCAAACAAAACTGATATCTCCAGAAGGATTATCTATTTTCACATCATCAATCAGTAACAAATACTGGTTGGACTATGGGGAAAAAGGAACACTTCTCCACTGTTGGTGGGAGCACAGACTATTGTGGACTGTGGAAATCAGTGTGATTCTTCAAAAAACTATGACTACAGATTCCATGTGATCCAGCTATTCCCCTTCTTGGTATCTCCTCCCGCCAAATTAAAAGCATCATACCACAGTGATATATACACACCCTTGTTTACAGCAGCACTGTTTATCATAGCTAAATCTTGCAAATAGCCCAAATGTCCATAAACCAATAAATGGATAAAGAAGATGCCTACGGTATATGCAATGGAGTACTACTGTCAGAAAGAAGGATAAATTTGAGATATTTCTAAGTAAATGGATGGACTCTGAGACCATATTCTTAAGTGAAATAAAATGGACACACACATTTAAAATTGCATGGCTTCTCTGGTGTGAGAAAGTGAAAGAATAAATAAGAATCAAAATGCACATTGGATATTGTGAAATAGGAAAAAAAACCTGTTCAAATCAGAATGGGAACTTGTGATGGACAATTTTGTTGTATACATAAACTTGTGTCTGAGTAAACATTGTCCAAACATGCTGTACTTCTTCATAAGTTCCCATTTTTACATAAAAAATCACTTTCATAATTCTAAAATGATAAAGCCAGAAAGAGCTGATATAAAATGCGTATTTTTCACACCACTTCCTAAATTTTTATAGATCATCTGAGTTTTGTAATTTTAAATTTTCCTTAATCATGGATTCACTCATGGGTATCCATATTATCCAGGACAATTTGATTTGGGGAACATACAAATTTGGTAAAAAAGAATTCACTATAACTGTTCAAGTTCAAAAGCCTCAAAATACCCGCTAAAGATTTTTAAACAATATTTTGTTATAGCCTATATAAATACAATTTCAGAACAGTATCTATGGCTTTTAAAAGCATTTCCCTCAGCAAAGCAAAAAGGTTATTTAATCCAGTGGGGAAAATGTCCCTAAATGTGCCCAACCTAGTACAGTTATATTTCATGTTCATCTGTCCTCTGGCCCACTAATCTGATCT